>JASDQU010751580.1:27051-37800 GCA_032191745.1 Picea mariana
AAAAGGGATCTTTCATGTTTTCGCAGATTTGGCTTAAATGATGGAAATAGTTTGTAATCAAACTGATACATCTACAATGGACAAATGCTCTGGGCAGGATGTAACAGCAAAGCGGGAAACTCTCCTGCAAAATTTCAGACCTGGGCCTAAATAGCAGAGCGCCCAACAAAATGACTTTGGAAGAATGTGGTAAATTTATATTAAGGATGCATGTGTGCGCGCGCGTTGGAAGATGATGTAGGTGAGTTGGCCGAGTTGGCCCGAAGTGAAAGAGGGTTGGTGAGGTGAAATTGGTCTCCCTCCTTGTTACACCGAATCACACTTGAGTTTTGGACATTATCTCTATAAGTGTCAGTTTGTGTGATTACGGGTCCTTTTACCATTGGATAGTTGTAGTCCCATTCATGTTAGTTTGATACATCCCCACCATGGAAGATATTTATCAACACCATTTTCAAAAGTCTACCTTTGATGGCATATCCTCCTCATTACTTTAATTTCTACCAACTGATGATCATGAAAATAATGGGAATGAAACACTTGTATTACCAAATACCATTGATTGTTTTGGTAGTCCTATCAAGTCCACATAATTCATTTATGGAGAAGTTGTATATGTGAGCTTCCCCTCTTCGGTTATGGCATATTAACATATTAGGGGTTGTGGTATTGATATCTATTATGTAAATTTAACTATATGGAGCCGGAATACTTATATAAATGGATGTTGCTACGATCAAACAATCTTCCATTGAGTTTGCAGATTTAGCAGAAGATTAAATCCTCCATAAATGTGATCTGGAATGTGGATGATACACTTGTTCTAGGTGTTGTTTAGATTTATTCTCATTTAGTTGTTGGTTTTGTTGGTAGGGAATGGAGAAATCCTACTCTTTTCCCATGTTTAGATTATGTTTGAGGGGAAAATTTCTTCTAATTTCATGTATTTTTTCATTAGATTAGTACCTTATGGATTAAAATGTTTTTAGGTGTCACTGGGTTCAGGCGTAGTTTGCAGGCTTAAGCCCTTGGTTTAAGAAATTATTTTTCTTTCACCCTAAATTTCTTCTTTCTTTATTTTCTCTTCAAAAACTTTGACCTATAGGATTGGTTAGGCCCTAAGACCATCCTTTCTAGTGTTGAGGTTTTAATGTCTTGTCACTTCTTTTGTTCCTCCTAGTATTCTTCTCTCTCTATGGTTTCCTCCAATATTCTTTTTATTTTTCTTCTTAAAGTGTATCAATTGACTACTAAGTCATCTAGAAGCATAAAAAACAAAGCTCAACAAATATTCTATGTGACGCCAAAATAGGGTTTGAATGTTGATGTTGTCACATACAACACATTGATGGATGGACTCTGCAAAGTGGGAAATCTTAACAAGGCAATAAAGTTAGTTAAACAAATGAAATATGTTGTTCATGTCCTTGTTATGATTACATATACTTTACATAACTATAAATTTATAAGGTGGATGCACCACAACCATCCATTGAAGTTGTTGAGTATAATAAGGTAGATATTGTCAAGCACGTGTTTCAAGCAGTGCTTCAAATAAGTATTTTCTTTGTAGCTATAATTTGTATTGAGGGGGATGGTTGGGTCCACATAAATTTGTGAAGGTTGATTGTATACGAAGTGTAGTAAGCTAAATGAGTTTCAAACTTTGATCAAGTGCTCAAATGTATATTGTAGACATTTTTGAAATCATCTATATATTTTATCTCTAGGTAAGTTAGAACTTAGAAGCATACAAGTGGTTTTGATGAGTAAATTCAGCAAATTAGCTAGGCTTTTTATTTACAAGGTGTTCTAGTGCAAGAGTACATGGTAAATTTGATGTGAGTGAAAAATAATCTAGGCAATTTACTAAGTCAAATGTCAACCAATTTGATAGGTTTTTGTTATAGGAGAATGCACTGTCTTTTGAGCCTACTTTGAAAACTATTATTATGTGATGAGCCAAAATTGAAAATTGATCTTATGTATTATGTGTTGAGCCTAAATTGAAAATTGACCAATATTTCTATTCTTCATGAGTCATTAATTTTAGATACTTGATAACAGGTAATCATATGTCAAAAATTAGTGGTTTCCATTAGGGTGGGCCAATTTGCATTATCGAGCCAATCATTATTTTTTTGTACTAGAAAATTGTTAAATAGGTTTGCTTTGGCATATTTAATTTCCTAGTACTCCTATTTTTTTATTGACTACACATGTCATGCCCTATGACCTGACAAACATGCCATCTATGCATGGCCAACAATGTGATCATCATTCCAAATTGCATTTATTATATCCAACAATCTAGTTTACAATTTTTAGGTTTAAGTTTATACCCACCAAAGGTTTTTATGGTCTCATTTGTACTCAATAGTTGACATTTATGCTCAGTGGGTGTTTTCATGCCCTGTAATATTAAGGCCTAGTCTATGCCCAACATTTATTACAAAGTTATGTGTCTTAAAACCTTTCAATAATCCAACAAAAATGTAATGGACAAAAGTGACCCCTCCTCATTTGAAACTGGGGTTCTTTTTTGGTACAAATGGATGATTAGAGAGGAAGTTGTGCATGTGATGTGGCCTATCAACATTCTTATATATTTGGATTTATTGATGGACAAAGTAATGTGCCCTCTTATTTACAAACATCATATGGTGCACTTGAAGATTCCTTTCATAATCGATGCATTTGTGATTAATAATCCATAACATAAGTGGTAGAGAAAATATTAATCTTGACTAATCTTGAGAAAAGTGGAGGTCAGGATCAACACATATAGGAACTTTGTGGTGAAATATGGTCAAAACTAATAGAGGGATGTGCAAGAGTGGGGTATTAAACTGGGGACTCAAAACAGGGGAATTACAATACCCTAGTTGGGTATCAATGACATACATGAAATCAATCATAATCATGATTATGTCACCAAAGATATAAAACACCCTTGAAGGAATTATTTCCCAATTGCTTTCAGTCTACATGCTACATTGGCGTGATAAATTTTATATACTTTCCTGGATGCCAGCAACCTTTTTTATGTTGACTCGTCATTTGGTGCTCCATAGGGACTCATAAGGTCCCTTCATCAACCTTTCAATAGTATCCCCTTGTCTTTTTCTTTTGTACAAGGTTTTTCCACCTTTGGTAGTTGTCTCCTCAACAACTCCAATATTTCCTACACACAATCGTCATCACAGTTATATCATCTATCATGCCAAATCATGTTGTAAGTGCCATAGCACTTTTAAATCATCAAGCATGATCATATATGCCCCAACATATCTATTTTCACTCTACCACATTACCCTCAATGTGTTCATGAGTGCAATATAGAAATAATTCAACTATTTTATTTTCATACAATTATTAGTAGTCTCATGCCTGAGACATTTCACACATATCACCATATCAGTTTTTGGTTTTTCTCTCCTCCTAGAGAAATACAAATAAATCAACAAGAAAAGTGATCAAGGGATTCTCTCTCTTCTAATTCCTCTGCACAGTCTAGAATTCTCAACATGGCAGAGTTCTTTCCATGACCCTCTTGTCATTATGGTCCTTTTCTTTAAAATCATATAAACCTGCTAAACAACTAGAGTTGTAGAGTGAGAAAGAGTTCCCCCTTTTTTTCCATATTGGTTCTGCATTATGCCCATTGTTTGGCTTGGTTGCTCCATTTCCCTTGAACAGTATCAGACAAGTCCATCTTGAATTTTCCTCATTCAGAGAGTCCTCCTTCCCTGAATGCAAACATCACACTAAAACATCAATGTTAGCTCATGAATTCAATTATAGCAAAGTGAATTATGCACATTAATCCAATAAAATCATAATTATTGGCATTCTTTCATATCATTTTAAAATGAAATCCAAGATTATTTTACATATATGGGCTTTTGCACCCCACTGCTTAACTTCCAATAGTCATTAGCACTATGGATATGTTATCATGAAAGAGTCGTTACATAGCTCCTTCACATGAAACTACATCAACATGCAATATCCTTGTTGCAATGTTCAACAACACCTTAAGTGAACTCATTTCCAAGATTTAGTAAATACTCTATCATTTAATTGATTTACCTATAATTTCAAAAGAAATCATAAACTTGCATTTCCATTATGTATCTAAACCACATATCCACACAAGTGTGGTGCACTTTGTTAGCTTGCATTCTCATTATCATGCATATGCATCACTTGCACACTTGCACCACTCAGTGTTTCATAGTAGCTCCTTTTGAAGAATGGCATTTACCTTCTTCATTCTAGTATCCAAACAAAACAAATCAGACCCCTTCAAAAACATGGCCAACTAGGTGATAGTATAATTTCCCCAAAACCTAGCAATTACTATGTTTTCTTTGCAATCAACTTTTTCATGCATGCATTCATACCAGGCATCTGATTAATGGAGTCAAACCATGCCTCTAGCATATACTTACATGGATACCAACATGTAGGTGCACTACATTTCCCATGTCAATCATGCACATTTATTTTACTCTAGCACCTGCCTTTTGTTAGAAAAACAGGATCGTAGAGCAATAAAATAAAACAAATGTGGAAATAAAACACAGAAGATATGTAATACAATAGAGACATAGATATACTTGGTTCATCCAGTGTGGGCTACGTCCACCGAAGAAATTTCCAGGTCCTTCCTTTTTATTATCCAGAAAAATGAAGGGATACAACCTACAGCCCAACCGATGTAAATTCCTCTTCTTTCTCTCGCAGTCAACTCTCTTTGAATACAACATTCCCAATAATACACAGTTCTAATACAATTCCCTCATAAGAGAGGGTTTCCTTATAGGGAAAAACAACCCCAAAAATAACTTATACCGTCAGATCTGTGACCTTATAATGAACGGTCCAGATTGAGTACAAAATTACAATATTTTACAAGGAAATTTTTCCCAATATTTTGCTTCGAGGGCACTGCCCCTGAATCCCCTGCTAGGGGGGGATACAAAAATTATCGTTGTCCCCCCTGGAAACCCCTGGCAATAGTTGTGGGGGTCCAATAACGGCTGAAACAAACCTCTGAATAAAAAAGATAACCAAGTTCCACAACCAACAATATCCCACTTGGAGACCGATCACAACAACTCCACTACTGTTGTACCTGTTGGACTATAATCCACCTTGGACCTGAAAAATTTCTCATCTTCACCTTCATGCTTGAAGGCGAAATGAAACTGAGGAGGAACTTAGTTTCACCCTGGTTACACCCTTTGTTAACATGTCTGTAGGATGTTGGCTAGTATGTATCTTTTCCAACTTCAGATGTCCATATTCCAAGACAGATCATATAAAATGGTACCTAAGTTGTATATGCTTAGTCTTAATGGCACTCTTTGCAATATTAATGGCACTCTCATTGTCACAGTACAACATGCTTTTCTCCTGCTTCTTTCCCAATTCCTCCATAAACCTATGTAACCAAATCATTTCTTTAGTGGCCTATGTGCAGCAACATACTTTGCTTCTGTTGTTGAAAGTGTAACAATCTTTTGTGGTTTTGAAATCCAACTTATTGTTGTTCCACCTATAGTAAAAACATACCATGTGGTGTTTCTCCTTCTATCTTTGTCACCTGCCATATATGAATCAACATATCCCTGTAGAAGAGTGTCTGGACCTCCAAAACATAATGCATGAGTAGAAGTACCTCCCAAATACCCGAGAATCCACTTTATTGCCTCCCAATGTTCTTTACCTAGATTGTTAATATACATGCTCACAAATCCCACTGCATGTGCAATATCTGGTCTTGTGCAAACCACTGCATACATCAAGCTCCCAATTGTTGATGAATAAGGGACCCTGGACATGTATTCTATCTCCTCCTGTGTCTTGGGACACATTTCCTTAGTTAATTTGAAATGGTTGGCCAAAGGTGTACTAACTGGTTTTTCATTCTGGATTCTAAACCTCTCCAACACCTTCTCTATGTACTCACCCTGAGACAATGTCAATTTGTGATTTTTCATGTCTCTTGTTATTCTCATACCAAGTATTTTCTTTGCAGCACCCAAATCCTTCATCGCAAATGAATTAGATAATTTATTCTTGAGCACATTTATATCCTGCATATTAGATACTTCAACAAGCATGTCATCTACATACAATAGCAAGATAATATAGCTTCCATTTTCTATCATTTTAAAATAAACACAGTGATCAGAATGACATCTACTATAACCTTGTTCTGTCATAAACATGTCAAACTTCAAATACCACTGCCTTGGAGCTTGTTTTAGGCCATACAATCTCTTCTTCAACATGCATACCAAATTTTATTTCCCTTTGACCTCATACCCCTATGGTTGGTGCATATAAATATCTTCATCCAAATCCCCATGGAGAAAATTTGTTTCTACATCTAACTATTCAAGATGCAAATCTTCTACTACCACAAGACTTAAAATAGTCTGAATTGAAGTCATCTTAACAACAAGAGAAAATATTTCATCAAATTCTATACCTTTCTTTTGTGCAAACCCCTTTACAACAAGTCTAGCCTTGTACCGCTTTTTTTCTCTATCTTCTTCCTTCAACTTGTAAACCCATTTATTCTGCAATGTTCTTTTTCTTGCAGGCAACTGAACCAAGTCCCAATTCTGGTTATTTACCAAGGAATCCATTTCCTCTTTCATGCCTTGCTCCCACTTCTTTATAGTGTCTACCTGCATTGCCTCTTCATAAATATGGTTCACCAGAATCAGTGAACAATCAATAATACATTGAAGGAGAGTATCGTTCAGGGGGTCTATTTAACCTGGTAGATCTTTTAACAACACTTGTAGGAGTTTGAGGTACATGTTGCTCCTGTTGTTGTACACTTGGATTTTCTGGTACCTTTGGAATTTATTTTTCAATGATCTCATCAATCACTCTGTATTTTGGTTTTTTTTTTTTCCTTTTTCTTTCCCTACAACTGATCTTTGTACATGACCTTCTCATTGAATATGACATCTCTACTCCTAATGATTTTGTGATTTTCATAATCCCATAAGCGATAACCAAAATTGTTAACACCATGTTGAGGAAAAGGTATGAGAAACCTTAATCAATCATTTTCGAATCTTATCTCGCTAAGACAAGATAGTTGGGAATATTACTCAGGGTTTATAGCCTCAAAACATTCACCCAATCCAAGAGTATTAATTACAGAAGATCGAGGCTGATTTTTGAAAGTTTATATTTAAAACAACATAAATAAATTGAAATTTAAACTAGTTATATGCCTACAGGTTTTACAATTAAAATAGACATAGAGACAGAAATGAAAATGAAGAACCAAGTCAATAAACAAAAATATGAGACAGGACAATAATCAATTTTATTCAATTCTAAGATACAAAAAAATGTATTCCTTGTTTACAAACCCCTGCGAGGGTAGGGACCTATTGAGGGGTCATAAATTCTTTAACTCAACAGTAGGAACCAAACCCACCTAAGAGTCCCAATTAGAATCGTAAGTGTTTGATGAGTGGAATGGTTATCCATATCTTTGATCCAACCGATTTATCGATGGGATTTATGGGTTATCGACAGGTGTATATTTCTATGAAAAGTTCCTCCTTAAGGTTAAGTGATTCTCTTTTTTGTATTTTTTTTATTCTTGAATAATCTAGGTACAATAAAGATGATGGCATAAGCCAACTGATGAAGGGAAAATACTAAAGACTAAAGAATGTTGAGCTTAGGATAACCCTTATACCTCAGCGTGCAGACAACAATAATCAAAACTATTTCAAGCTTAGCAATAATATGTTTTACTTGTGAACATACATCATTGACTGAGATAACAATTGTAGAAAGGAAAACAAATACGTAACAAAGATGAGTGTAATAAAATTAGTTCTCTTAGCTCTACTATCAATAACATATCAACACATCAATTTATTTTCATCGTCTAGAACAAAAGAATTGTTATAATATCATGTTGAAATAGTGTAACTGCAAAGTGTATTCTAATTATTATTGATATATTATTCATTGGATCAATCCCCATTGCGGATTGATCATGTCGGCTATTGTAAAGGACCAAATCCCCTTTTGCGGATTGGTCAAAATATAATTGTAATAGGTAGAAGAAGATGTCGGCCCCAGAATATACTAAAGGTGGTTGTAACCACCCAGAAGGAGAAGTCATCCCTACCAGTGAAAATACACCTCCACACGTGCCAGTGTTGTATAAATAAGGAGGCTAGCGCCTCAGTTAGACACACACTCACTTGTTCATTGAGAGAAAAGTTTTGGAGCTGCAGTTGAAGAAGAGAGAGAAAGAGAGAGGTGCATCTTTGGGAGAGGAATTTATGTATTTGTTTGAGTTATCTCTTGGCATTGTATTGGCTATCTATAATAAGGAGGTTTTGTTGGGTTTTCTACCCCATGAGGGTTTCCCAGGATAAATGGTGTGTCTCTTGTGATTATGTATTTCTCAGTGATCCTATCTTATGCTATTGTTATTTATTGAAATGCAAAGAACTTTAATAATAGCTTAAACATTAACATGGTATCAGAGCTAAGCTGAAGAGATAATCTTTCACAAGAGAAAGTGAAAAACGTCACTGTTGTCGTACATGCAAATTAGGGATTTTTTGTTGGTGAGGTATTTCAGCCCTAAAACCATCTAGAAAAGTGTGCCCTCCCTCAACGATTACTTTGACATCCTTAGCGCAACTTTTCAGTGGATAGATCTCTCGAAAAGTGAAACCCTATTTTCACAAAGTACCAGAGTACCAGAGGCACCAGAAAACCAGAAGCACCAGTCCATATATCTACAGATCAAGTTTGGAAGGGAAAAATTTGGATTTTCTCAGATCCAAACACACCAGGCTACTAGCCTCAGCCAAGAGCACCTCCTAGTAAGTTCAAAATTTAATTTTGAACATTTTCATTTTTTGACATTTTCCTAGCTTCAAGTAAAAGATGTCTGCAAGCATCAAGCTTTTTGACAAGCTAGAAGGTGTGGAAAACTTATGTGCCTAGAAGTATAGGATTGGCCTCATTCTTGAAGAGAATGAACTAGCAAGATTCGTCAAAGAAGAAGTGTCAGAGCCCGATGATGCTGCAGGAAAAGCAAAGAACCAAAAGGACACAATCATGGCCAAGAGAATCATTGCAAATTCAATCAAAGACCACTTGATTCCCTATGTCTTATCAAAGAAGATTCTGAAAGAAATGTTTGATGCCTTAAACAAACTATATGAAGGAAAGAACATAAACTGGAAGATGAATCTAAGAACTCAGCTCAAGAACACAAGGATGCAGAAAGGAGAATCAATCCAAGAATACTTCTCCAAAATCTCAGAATTCAAAGAATAGTTAGAAGCAATTGGAGATACCATAGACGAATACGAACTCGTAATGATGGCCCTCAATGGTCTCACAAGACCTCGGGATGCATTCATCCAAACCATTTGTGCAAGAACGGAGAAACTAAAGTTTGAGAGTCTATGGGAAGAAAGCATTCAAGAAGAAACAAGAGTAGCTAACCGAGAGGCCTTACTAGAAATATATGAAGATCAAGCCCTAGCTACTCACACTAAAGGATGAAGGAAGAAGTCTTACTTCCAGAAAGAGACTTACAAAGAGTCTCAACCCCCAAACAAATTCAGTCATAAAGAATATCATCCAAGGAGATTCCAGAAGAAAGGACAATGAAAGGAAAGAGATTACTCATCTGTACAATGCTACCATTGTGACAAGATGGGACACATTGCAAAATTTTGTCCATCTAGATGAGAAGAATACAAGAGGAAAAATAAGAGGAACCATGCCCATGCAGTCGAAGATGAAGATCCACCTGCAAAGATGATAAGAGAGAAGATTAAAGACTATGTCTTAATCTCGGCCCTCTCAAGATCGATAACACCTGGAGAGGACACTTGGCTCATTGATAGTGGTGCCTCCAAGCACATGACAGGTCAAAGAGATATTCTCTCTTGTATCTCAGAAAAGAATTTTTCTCATAAAGTGACACTTGGAGATGATTACCAATATCCCATCAAGGGAGTGGGAGAATCAAAGTACAAGCTTAATTCAGGGAATTTAAGAAGATGAAGGACGTACTCTATGTACCAAGTTTGACCAAGAACCTACTCTCCATTTCAGCTTTAGAAAAGAAATGCTTCAGAGTTGCCTTTATAGATGGAGAAGTTCTTATGTGGGCTAAAGGAGAAACCATAAATTAAGAAATTATCATTAAAAAGGAAGAAAATGGCTTGTATAAGCTAAAGGGTCACTCAGAAGTTGCCACGCCATTGAGAATCCATGTGAACTTTGGCATAGAATATTAGCTCGCATCAACTACAAGGTGCTACCATACATATGCAAAGTTGTCACAGGTCTACCAGAACTCAAAGTTGGCCATGAAGGCATGTGCAATGGATGTGCACGAGGGAAGAACTTCAAGAACCTTTTTCCGAAGAGAGAGAGCAAAGCAGAAGGAGTCTTAGAACTCATTCATTCAGATGTGTGTGGCCCAATTCCATCGTCCTCCATTAGTGGGTGTGTATACTATGTATCATTTATTGATGATTATTCTTGTAAGACCTGGGTGTATTTTTTGAAATCTAAAGATGAAGTGTTCAGCAAATTCAAGGAATTCAAAGCCTTGATAGAGAATCTTTCTGAAAGAAAGATCAAGATACTCAGGTCAGATAATGGAGGAGAATACACCTCAAAAGAGTTTGTGAACTTCTGCAAAGATGTTGGGATCAA
>JASDQU010751581.1:9130-19535 GCA_032191745.1 Picea mariana
AGACATCTAATCATGAGGATTGGGTGATGCACTATTCACATACTACCCATCTATCCCAAGGATAGGAAACACCTCCAACCACACAGGTTGGCCCACCAACTAAAAATCTAGGTAACTAACCATCCCTGAAGGCATAGCATCTATTGACATTGTGCGAGGTCATGTTAACTAGTGCCACAGTCAGTAACTTTGTGTACCAGGATTAGTCATTGGAGTAGCCTTAGGTGCCTTCTTAGGCCCGTACAAATCTTTCTTCAATTTGCAGACATGAGACTCCTTCTCGTGTATCTTGTGGTTGCTCTTATGTACACTCCTTCTGGCTACTAGAGAAAGTGTCTCGTCATAATATTCTCCCTCTTGTTGGGAGAATCCTCTAGCCACTAATCAAGCTTTGTATATCTATATACTGCTATATACAACATGCTTGATCTTGTATATCAACTTGGAAGTCACCATTGACTTCCCTTCTAGTCTCAAGGAAAAATATCCATATCCTAGTCCTTCTGAATGGATTTCTCCTCTGACATTGAAACAAGGGAATCTTCCTAGGAGATATCACATCTACTAGAACTATCTGAAGCTACGATGTAGCCTCCTTGACCCATGGAATATGTCTTTTAGTTCTAGAAGACATCTCTCTCTCCCATCTAAATCTGAGGATGAATACTTTTTGAATGAAATTCATCAAGCTCACTCTGAATCTCCATGCTCTCTCGGAAGCTTGAATCCTTATGAGTCTATATAATATTCAGATCCATCTGTTCCCTCTGTATGTGATGATTTCCTCTAAAGTCTCCTATGAATGGTCCTAGGGAGGTTTCTCCTCCCTACTAGATCGTGATGGCTGACTCCCTCTAAAATATAGCTCCTTCTCAGCTGGTACTTGGTGGGGATTCCTACCTCACCACTGGTGTAGCCATCATCTCCTCATGATATGGCTTGTCAATGCTATATAAATTTTCATTCTGCAAAGTCTCATGGGACCATGATGGTCTCTTCCTGGTTATTGCAATGATTCTAGGTAGGCCCTTCTGGCTCTACTAACTCTTCCTGAAGATCAGAAGAGTCATCAACTAAACTAGAGGGATTGATCATCTTTGGAGGATTCTTCTCCTTACAATCAACCTCCATATGAGATACTCGGTATCTCACAAAATCATCCTTCTTGCTAGAAGGTTTTCACTTCATCCTATATTTCTTCGGTGCATGGATGTATATGGTCGTGCATACAACTTCTTATCTGGATAGTCTACTCCATATATCAAACTAGAGACCATATAATATGTTGCCTTCTACAATTGTCACTATATCTCCCCTTAGATTTATCACTTGTGACTTTCCCGGAACAAGGATAACAAAGGGAAAAACAATAGACAAGAATAATACTCTTATAATACTAAAAACAAGAATGAGAACGATAATCACAGTAGCTCCTTATCAGAGCTATCACTTGTGACCTTCCTGGAACAAGAGCCAAAATAAAAATACAATAATAAGAAATAGGAACAACAGTCTTCTAGTGTTGTGGCCAATCATTCCTCCATGGTAACCTGCCCAGAAAAAGAAAACAAGAGCAACAATATATCCATGGTAACCTCCATAGAATTTATAAAATAACCTTTCTGAGACAAGAGCAACAAAAGTAAAAAGTATAATAGAATTTTCATAAAAACATATCTATGTCAACAAGAATAAAAGGCAATTTCATGGTAATCATCATATTATTACCAAGGTGACCTGCCTGGAAGAAAAAAAAAGTGTGTCTTGGAGGAGATGTTAGTTCATCTTGCAAACAAGTACAATAAGCATTTATATCAAAAGTACTCACACACTACCAAGTCTTCATTGTGCGAGGTCATGCTAACTAGTTCCATAGTCAGTAACTTTGTGTACTAGGATTAATCATTGGAGTAGCCTTGGGTGCCTGCTTAGGCCCATACAATTTTTTCTTCAATTTGCAGACATGATACTCCTTCTTGTGTATCTTTTGGTTGCTCTTATGTACACTTCTTTTGGCTATTGCAGAAAGTGTCTCGTAATAATATTCTCCCTCGTATTGGGAGAATCCTCTAGCCACTAATCAAGCTTTGTATATCTCTATACTATTATCTGCAACATTCTTGATCTTGTATATCAACTTGGAAGTCACCATTGACTTCCCTTCTGGTCTCAAGGAAAAATATCTATATCCTAGTCCTTCTGACTGGCTTTCTCCTCTGACATTGAAATAAGGGAATCTTCCCATGAGATCTTACATCTACTAGAAGTCTCTGAAGCTATGATGTAGCCTCCTCGACCCATGGTATCTATCTGTTAGTTCTGGAAGACATCTCTCTCTCCCATCTAAATCCGAGGAGGAATACTTTTTGAATGAAAGTCATCAGGCTCACTTTGAATCTCCATGCTCCCTCTAAATCTTTACTCCTTGTGAGTCTATATAATATTCAAAGCCATCTTCTCTCTTTGTATGTGATGATTTCCTCTGAAGTCTCCTATGAATGGTCCTGGGGAGGTTGCTCCTCCATACTAGATCGTGAGGGTTGAATCCCTCTAAATATAGCTCCTTCTGAGCTGGTACTTGGTGGGGATTCCTACCTCACCACTGGTGGAGCCATCATCTCCTCATGATATGGCTCATCAATGCTATATAAATTTTCATTCTACAAAGTGTCATGGGACCATGATGGTCTCTTCCTGGTTACTTCAACGATTCTAGGTAGGCCCTTCTGGATCTACTAACTCTTCTTGAAGATCAGAAGAGTGATCAACTGAACTAAAGGGATCGATCATCTTTGGAGGCTTCTTCTCCTTACAATCAACCTCCATATGAGATACTCGGTATCTTGCAAAATCATCCTTCTTGCTATAAGGTTTTAACTTCGTCCTATATTTCTTCGATGCATGGATGTATAAGGTCATGTATACAACTTCTTATCTGAATAGTCTACTCCATATCTCAAACTAGAGACCATATAATATGTTTCCTTCTGCAACCATCACTATATCTCCCCTTAGATTTATCACCTGTGACCTTCCTGGAACAAGGACAACAAAGGGGAAAACAATAGACAAGAATAATACTCTTATAATACTAAAAACAAGAACGAGAACAATAATCATAGTAGCTCCTTATCAGAGCTATTGCTTGTGACCTGCCTGGAACAAGAGCCAAAATAAAAATACAATAATAAGAAATAGGAACAACAATCTTCTAGTGTTGTGACCAATCATTCCTCCATGGTAACCTTCCCAGAAAAAGAAAACAAGAACAACAATATTTCCATGGTAACCTCCATAGAATTTATAAAATAACCATCCAGAGACAAGAGCAACAAAAGTAAAAAGTATAATAGCATTTTCATAAGAGCATATCTATGTCAACAAGAATAAAAGACAATTTCATGGTAATCATCATATTATTACCAAGGTGACATGCCTGGAGAAAAAAAAAAAGTGTGTCTTGGAGGAGATGTTATTTCGTCTTGCAAACAATTACAATAAGCATTTATATCAAAAGTACTCACACGCTACCAAGTATTCATTGTGCGAGGTCATGCTAACTAGTGCCACAATCAGTAACTTTGCATACCAGGATTAATCATTGGAGTAGCCTTGGGTGCCTGCTTAGGTCCGTACAAATCTTTCTTCAATTTGCAGACATGAGACTCCTTCTTGTGTATCTTGTGGTTGCTCTTATGTAAACTTCTTTTGGATATTGGAGAAAGTGTCTCGTCATAATATTCTCCCTCTTGTTGGGAGAATCCTCTGGACACTAATCAATCTTTGTATATATCTATACTGTTATCTGCAACATGCTTGATCTTGTATATCAACTTGGAAGTCACCATTGACTTCCCTTCTGGTCTCAAGGAAAAATATTCGTATCCTAGTCCTTCTGACGGGATTTCTCCTCTGACATTGAAACAAGGGAATCTTCCCAGGAGATTTCACATCTACTAGAAGTCTCTGAAGCTACGATGTAGCCTCCTTGACCTGTGGCATCTGTATGTCATTTCTAGAAGACATCTGTCTCTCCCATCTGAATCTGAGGAGGAATACTTTTGAATGAAAGTCATTAGGATCACTCTGAAATACTAGATCGTGAGGGCTGAGTCCCTCTAAAATCTAGCTCCTTCTAAGATGGTACTTGGTGGGGATTCCTACCTCACCACTAGTGGAGCCATCATCTCCTCATGATATGGCTCGTCAATGCTATATAAATTTTCATTCTGCAAAGTGTCATGGGACCATGATGGTCTCTTCCTGGTTACTGCAATGATACTAGGGAGGCCCTTGTTGCTCTACTAACTCTTCCTGAATATCAAAAGAGTCATCAACTGAACTAGAGGTATTGATCATCTTTGGAGGCTTCTTCTCCTTACAATCAACCTCCATATGAGATACTCGGTATCTTGCAAAAGCATCCTTCTTGCTAGAAGGTTTTAACTTCGTCCTATATTTCTTTGGTGCATGGATGTATACGGTCGCGTATACAACTTCTTATTTGGGTAGTCTACTCCATGTATCAATCTAGAGACCATATAATATGTTGCCTTTTGCAAGCATCACTATATCTCCCCTTAGAGTTATCACATGTTACCTTCCCAGAACAAGGACAACAAAGGGGAAAACAATATACAAGAATAATACTCTTATAATACTAAAAATAAGAATGAGAAAAATAATCACAGTAGCTCCTTATCGAAGTTATCGCTTGTGACCTGCCTAGAACAAGATCCAAAATAAAAATACAATAATAATAAATAGGAACAACACTCTTCTAGTGTTGTGACCAATCATACCTCCATGGTAACCTGCCCAAAAAAAGAAAACAAGAACAAAAATATATCCATGGTAACCTCCATAGAATTTATAAAATAACCTTCATGAGACAAGAGCAACAAAAGTAAAAAGTATAATAGCATTTTCATAAGAACATATCTATGTCAACAAAAATAAAAGACAATTTCATGGTAATCATCATATTATTACCAAGGTGACCTGCCTGGAAGAAAAAAAATAGTGTGTCTTGGAGGAGATGTTAGTTCATCTTACAAACAAGTACAATAAGCATTTACATCTAAAGTACTCACACGCTACCAAGTATTCATTATATCTAGTAGCAATAAAACCTTTCAAGGATTGTTGTCACAACTATAATGTAGTTATTATCAAACTTGATATGTGCAAATTGAAAACTTATCAATTTAATCAATCAAACCTGGAATTTGGAATATTATCTTCAAGAATGAGTGTTGTTTATTTGATTTTGAGTCTCCTTCACTCAAGATGAGAATTATTCTCTCCAACCTGTCCCATGTACTAAGACAATATGCTTTCTTGCCAGAAATCTGAGTTAGGAAATATAATGCAAGTAAACTCCAAAATCTCAATCTAATATTTTAACTAGGGTCAGCTTATAATATTAACTTTGACCAAAGTTTAGTATAATAATCATAGCTTCAATAGATCAAAATACAAATAGATGTTCATAAGATCACAATAATTCCATAACGGCTAGAGGCATATCAAAACAATCAAGCCTAGAGTGAGTTGTTCCTTTGAATATGTTGGATCTGAGATCCCTCTATATATACAATTTTTACTTGAACAAAAGTTCCCTTCTCCTGCAAATACCCTTAAGATAATGATACACTTTAAATATATACAAGTGCATACCTCTCGAAGCAGTGGCACCATTCGACAATAGCGACAAGCAATGACACATTTAAAAACTTCAAAGTGCTCTAACTTGAAATTTGAAGATAGCCGAAGATGCTCTAGGGTAGGGCATATTAGGACAACCAAAAATTAGTCCCAATACTTCACATAAAATTTCACTGCAACTAGTATTGCAACTGGTGTTGGCACTACAACTAGTGTTGCAACTGACACGAAGGACTTGGCACTGTAAACCTAGGGTTTTATGAGGAAACCCTAATTTCTACTTTCATAGTTTTGGAAATTTGATCTAGGGGAAAGGTGTGCCCTACTTAGGAAACCTTCTTGATGGGTTCAGTAAGTGCTCAACGAGCTTGACAATGGGGGAAAACAAAGATCTTCCTTCCAACGTTTAGATTGTTACGAAGGAAACCATCTTTGAAACCATGTTAAAATTTTGGTATGCTCCATTAACCATAGACAATGTCACATCATTGTCACCCAACCATATGCATTCACATATGCCACCCATGAGCACACTAACCTTTACTTAGAATAATTCTAGCAAGTCTACACTAGAACCAACAGATAAACCCTAGCCATAATATTAGTGCAGAAAAAACACAATAACCATACAAAGATAGTGTACCTTACACCAAGAGAAGCACAAGAGAGATACCATAAAGACTACTGCATTGTTCCTCCATACTTACACCTTTTCCAACTACAACTGCATCTCTCCAAACTTGCGCCCTATCTGCCATTGTAGTTCCTCCTTAGACTTGTGCACTGGCTAAGTGAGTGAGCATACGAATGAGCTAACGAGTCACCTTATTTATACTTATTATGCCAGTGAATTTTTCCCACAGGGACGACCTGTCTTTTCTGGCAAATATAATTTACTTTGACTTTTCTGGCAGGGCTGACTTCTCTTTTTGGTTTTCTTATTTCTAAATTATTATTTTCCTTGGGATGAATTCTCCTCTAGGGTTTCCACACATCTGTTTAATGGTTCTCTTACTTCCAAAATATTCTAATCTAAGTACAAAGGTTACACTTGGAGTTTAATACCTCCCACGGTTACCAAAACATCAACACTCCCTCTTATCTAGGGAGGTATTAACAAACATGTTATTTGTTGGGGCCTTCATTTTTTAGAAGGAATCGCACAAATTTTGACTAAGAACAAGTTGCTAAAACTCCATTAGAAGCCAGAGAAAGAGAAATAGAAAGCAGTTGCGGAAGTCAGTGCAGTACCAACAAAGCAACAAACAGTTGCAACAGAACAAGAAAGTATGCAAACTGAGAAGGAAGACACAACCCAACTATATATAGAACCAAACACAATCGTAAAAGGGTTCGCCTATTCGTTGGTTGGTTCGCTCAACAGTTGGTTCATTAGTTCATGAGTTGGTTGGCTGGGTAGAGTCGAGTCAGGTTGGTCATAGTCGCCCAGGGTTTTGGGATTAGTTGTTGATAATTGTTTTAAGTCGAAGGAAGACAATTCTGAGTCTATAATGAATTGGACCTATCATTTGGAGAATTAGAGCTCTATGGCATGAGTCCAGAGCCAAGAGTCTATACTAAGCCTTGATATGTAATTCTGAGTCTGTAATGAGAGAAAGATCCTAAAGATAATAGGAAGCAGGACCAAATTTCAAAATATGTTGTATCTTTGTATGATTACTTATACATTACAATATTTCCTTATATCATATGAGTTCTATTTGATGGTTCAACGTTTAAATGCTTGCTCGCAACATAAGAAGGTTCGATTCGTGCGTTTTTATGTTTCAGATCTGTTAATGTCTCTTGTGCAAGAACATGAATGAGTTATGACTGCTCTATGGATCCTCTTTAGTCTTTTCCCTACCCTTCCCTATCTATTTGTCTCAGCAGCGCTTTAGGTGAGACTTCTTCTCTTCGAAGGAGATGAAAATGCCAGCGCTCTAGACTACACGGTACCTTTTGTTGGTAACTTGAGAAGGACCCTAGTCTGATCAAATTCGCGCCAACAAAATGCTTCTGTTGTCAGGACCTGCGTTAAAAGGGAACCTGTAGGGAGAATGTTGCCGCCGATCCATAGATCTATCATTTATCAATAGTGGGAAAGGATATGTGATGCCTTCGTATGGAAATAAGCGGAACTAAGGAGAAAATCAGTGGAAAACACTTGCGAAGCAATCTTTTACTCAGAAAGATCAAGCGACCAGTACGAGATTTTCTGGGTTAAATTCCTGAAAGAGTTTTGTCACTGAATAAAGAGGCTCCAAGAAGCTCCAAATTTCTAGGGACGGGCCAAGAATATATGTGCATGGGATATCAAAAATTTAGCAGCACTCCAGAGGCTGGATTTCCCAGTTACATGAGCTATGGATTTTTCGGTTAGCACCATGCTAGAGGGGTACATAATCGAATTTGCAGCTAAGAACCACCAGTATTTTTTGTGGTTAGAGTAAATTTTCAAGAAAGGCGCAAGGGGAAGACTGTTGAGAGAAATCCCCCTATGGATTAAGGTTTTCTTGATGGAGGAAAGGATGTTGATTATGTCCCCGGCTGAGATGGCAACGTAAACACCCTCACTTGGGGTAGGGAGAGACGGGGTGAGAGTCATGGCATGAGAGAGGGGAAGCATTCTTTGACAAATGGGGGGGAAATAGAAAGAAATGGACTGAAGAGATGAACAATCCTTGAAGAGAACTTCCATAGTTGAGAAGTGGTGGTGCGGCAAGATCAAGAAAGCCGCAAGATAGTCTGAAAAGTTGAGTAAATAAGGCGGATAAGGAGAAGTAGAGGAAAGACAGATGGAAGAATTGCAGAAGATGAGAAAACAGGAACAACTGGTCAGTGAAAGATTAATCGAGAGAGAAGCGAGGAGAGAAATAATTCCCCAGGAAGTGGGACGAGAAGGAGAAAGTACAGATGTAAGGGAGGAGGAAGTCGGCATGAATCTTGGAGGAGAAAGAGAAGATTCATCCCCAATAACAGGAGAGATTAGGAATCTGGCCAAAGAGATCATCCCAGTGGAAGCTAATGAGACCCCCCAAATCAAAGAAAATCGCCCCAAAGCCAGTTACGCTAGCCCTAAATTACCCATATCCCAAGTTTCTTCTATACAAGCAGTAAGTTCGATACTACCTTCTCATGCTAGTTCTGTTCCAATACAATTAGTTAGTCAGTCACAACCAGGAAGTGTGGGTACAAGAAGGATATTGGGATCCCCTGGTAGATCACAAGCAGGATCATTAGGGTTCACATTTATACGAACAACAGGATCAGCAATGGACATCCATGAGGGAGTTTCGATTGCCCGATACCTAGAATTTTGGGGTAAGGGAGATGAATACGTTGAGCAGCATTGGTTCCTGTCCAAAGCAATCTAGAGATCTAGAGGGACTCCATATGCAAATAAGTTGGTCGAGTTCTAGACTACCTTGAGAGGTCGCGCTCTCAAGTGGTACATGAAGATCATTGAACCAGGAGTGCCAAGGACGCAAGGTCAAGTGTTCACACTTGGCCAGGTATGGATGAGATTTATAGAAGAACTCAAACTACCTCAATCAGAAAAACAGGCTCTGTCTAAGTTGCATGAAATCCAGCAGAGGGAAGGAAAATCAGCCTGGGAGTACATCCAGAAGTTTAAAGATGTCATAGGGAGGTTGACACATCCAATACATGAAGAACATCAAAGGGAGTGGTACATTCCGGGGTTGTTGCCTCTGACTTGGATCCCGCTAATGCAACAATGGATAGCCATGTTAACAAACGCCTTGTAACAATTGATGAAGATTTAATCCATGGCGGTATACCCCGGGAGCTTGAGAGTAACCCAGCCCCCAGTAGATGTGAATCTTGCACAACTACAAGGGCAGATATTGGCACTGAAAGAAAATATTCAAGATCTAACGATACCTAGACCAGGACGACCACAGGTTTGGTGCACTGAATGTTATACGGAAGTTCATCTAGTGAATGAATGTATGAGAATGAGGGGATTGGGACCTCCTCAGAATCTGATGGTAACCCCACTAGGACCCATGGGAGGAGTTGCACAAGTGTCAATGAATTCATCATTCCATAACCCTACCCCATATCATGCTTTCTCAGGAGGCCAAGCAACACCAGCAACGAAATATTGTGAGATCTACCAAATCCACGGACATGGGCCAAGATAGTGCCCAATCATGCAAAAATATTTGAAGGTGCCAAACATAGTACACTGCAAGTTCTGTGCATCTACCACACATATTACCAATCAATGTAGAGTGTTGGATGCACTTGCAGACAGGTTGGACCGAACAACATTCAGGGTGAATGAAAACCCTCAGGGACCAGGAAGAGGTCAAGGAAGTGGAGCTGGAGGATATTTAAGAGGAGGAAGGACTAGGGGAAGAGGATCAAGAATATGTTATAATTGCGATGAACAAGGTCACTTGGCTAGAGATTGTCCTCATACAAGACGGCCATGGTCCGCTCACTGCAGAACCAATGGACATGCAACTGAAGACTATCTAGAGTTAATTGCAAAGTGGGAAGACAGAGTACAACAAAGAGGAACTAGCCTTATCAGTTCAGAGATCAATATAATTTCTAAGGGACAATTTCCCAACCTTAATATCATTACTTGAGGAGGAGCGAAGACAGGAGCTAATGTTGATACTCTACCTCAGATCCAGAAAGCAGCACCTAAGGGAGATAGGTATGATCCCCTAAAGAAAAAGTTGTTCTTTAAACATGCCATAGA
>JASDQU010751582.1:0-10200 GCA_032191745.1 Picea mariana
TTATAAATATTAAGATAGAATATGAACCAAGGGTTCGATTTTGGATGCTACCATGCTGCCACTGTAACAAAAAGACTTATTCTTACTATATGAAAGATTTCAAGCTTCCCTCAGTTGTGTTGTCAGATTTCTCTTTCTTGTCTCTGATATCTTGTGAGTGAATGTTCTTTGTTAATGCTCATTCAATCTGTATATGACTGTCATCTCATATTTTGATTGATTAAGTTGATGATCATAAGATATTTCTTTGGTTATTAAACCCATTGTGCTTGTTGGTATGAAGTATAATCTGGTTCAATAGCTGTTTCTTTACCCATTTAATCAAACCTTGTCTGACTGCATGGCTAGAAGGCCTTGTGAGATTTTATATTCCTAGACAGTCTTGAAAACACAGTTCAGTCATTAGATATCCATCTTGATCCACATCATTATTAAGAAAACATTTCCCAAAAAAGAGTTAGTTACCAGGCATCTCCGACTTACAGCCTAGGAGAGTTTCCTGGAGTGATAACAAATTGGCGCCGTTACCGGGGAGAGGAGATCGAAGCTCAGCTTCTCTGGGAGATGACATAGATCTACTTCTTGATGATAGACAAGAAATAGACACTATCAGGTTGTACATTTTCTATCTGGCAACTCCATTGACGAAGTGGCTCCCAAAAGAGCTCACACCAGGGAAAACCCAGAAGGCCCATTGACAACATTAGTTCCTGATCCAGAAAATATCATCAGCAAGGGAAAAGCTGTGCAAAGACAGGCTTCCGGATCTGCAAGTGCAATTGATTTAGGTATTCCAACTGATAATCATCCTTTCATATCTAAAAAGTCTTTGGTTGAATCCCCTGCTGAAACCCAAAATTCCCAAGAAATAAGAAATTCATCTCAAGTTTCTAAAGTAGAAGAACCTTCTTTTTCTTCCAATATTACTGATTCTGTCCTTGAGGTTGACATTTCATCCCATCCAAAAGAATTGAATACTAAATTCTCCCCACAGAAAGAAGATTCATTTTCATCTCCTTTGGATTCATCACCTAGAAAACCTTTGAAAGGTGTTTTACACACTTACACCAATCTGCCTGTTCTTGAAGAAATCCTCCATGATCTGTCCTCTAAAGGGGAAGAAAATTTAGCATTGTTGCTTGGTCAATTCTATAAATCCTCTTACTTTCCATCTACTTCCGAAACTGCTGCTCAGGGTGAAGTAAGACAGCCAGTCTTTTCCAACTCGGGAAACTCATCTCCTCCATCATCTCCTACGAGTTACCCATCTCCTCCATCCTCTCCTACAAGTTCCTCGTCTGTATCAATCACCAAGACTACCATGGCTGCCCCTTTGACCATAATGGAACAGATATTGGCAAACAGATATGCCCCACTTGTCTTGCCAAATCCCCTTTCTGCCATGTGAACAGGTGACTACCAGAAATATATGCCGAAGTTCACAGGAGCAGGGGAGTATACAGCTGAAGAACACATTGAAGCATTTTATGCTTATGCAGAAAACATAAATATTTCAGAAGAAGATGTGTGGACTAGAGTTTTCGTTCAGAGTTTGGATGGCCAAGCCCGCAAGTGGTTCAAAGAGCTACCAACAAATTCGATCACTGGCATTGAACAACTAGATGAGGTATTCTTGAAATACTGGGGAGAAAGACGAGATCTGTTATACTAGATGTCTGAATTTGGAAATTTGAAGAGAGGAGATGGAGAATCAGTCTCGAACTTTATCAAGAGATTCAATAAAATGTTTGGTAAGATCCCGACAGAGATTAAACCAAGCGATGCATCAACAAAGATCACCTTCTCTGCTGCCTTTGATGCAGACTTTTGTCTTATCCTTAGAGAAAGACGATCATCCACACTTGCTTTAATGCAAGATGCTGCTCTTGAGGTTGAGTCCAACATTACAACATCACAAAAGCTTAAAGGAAGGGCTGAGAAGAAGAAGGTTGCTGTTGAGCCATCCTCTTCGTCTAATAGTAAAATGGAAAAAATGGCCAAAATGATGGAAAGTCTGACATCTGAAATGTCCAAGTTGAAGATCCAAAATCAGCAACCAGCAAAAGCAAAAGAGCCAAATACTTTTTCCCCCAGAAATCCAAATGCTTTTCCTTATAGAAGGAATAACCCACCAGTTCAGATTCTGCAAAGAGATAGAAATCCAGCTGAGGAGTAGAGGATCAGAACACCTCTTCAAAATGCAGTGTTGGATGAAGAGCAACAACCATCTCTTGATGAAATTGAAGATGCTGATGAAATAAACTTTTTTGGTGACGAGAACGAGTCTTCATTTTTGACACAGGTAGACTATGAAGAGGCCCTGATGGATCAGAAAATTCAAGAAGCAAGTGTAGAGGAAGCTATCTACTTGACAGATGATCAGAAAGGCTACAATTTAAGGTCAAAAAGTGCTGGTTCAAAAACACCTGTTGCTGCCGCTGCAAAGAACAAGGAAGATTCTGCTCTTATGAAAAGTAAAGAGGTTGCTGCCAATCAACCTCCAGCTCTGGAAAAGCCAACTCTCCCTTCAACAAAACATCAAAGGAAACAAACTTAGCCCCCAGCCAAAGAGCAAGTCAGCTTAAAGGCTCCTTCCCATGAGGTAAAGGTTTCAGACAGACAATCCCTTTCTTTCAATTTTGAATCTGAAATTCAAAAGGTTAAGATACCCATGCCTTTAACTGAACTCATGAAGAACGAAGCCTTTAAAGTAGCCATCTTAAAGTCTCTTGAGCCTAAGACCTCTCCGTCAGATGATTTCATCAATCTGCAAGATGATAAGCCTAAAGTGACCATAGGGCCCATGATAGAAGACCGTGACGATTCTTGTCCACCATTTTACATATCCTTGAATGTTCATGACAAAATCCTTCACAATTGTCTACTTGATTCTGGGGCATCACATAACCTTATGCCAAAGGCTGTGATGGATGAGCTTGGTCTCGAATTCACTAAACCATATCAAGACCTGTTCTCCTTTGACTCTAGAAAGGTCAGATGTCTTGGCCTCATTAAAGACATGGTCATAAATCTTGCTCAGCTACCAATGAGGAGCATGGTTATGGACGTGGTGGTTGCTGATATTCCACCTAAATTTGGGCTGCTTTTGTCTCGATCATGGGGAAAGAGATTAGGAGGTACATTACAGATGGATCTGTCCTATGCTACGATTCCAGTGTTTGGTGGGGAGATGAAAAGACTTTACAGGGAAAAACAACTTGCTTATATCATCAACGATGGAAAGAATTCCGTCAATCATCCTATCTATGCCGTGGATAAGGATTTTGGCTCATGCATCCTTCAGATTGATGATGGTCAATCAACTCCCATGCAGCTCGTGAAGCCTATTGAACAGTAGGCTGAAGGTGAAAACATTGCAGTCTGGACTATGTACTTCGATGGGGCCAACACTAGAGACTCAACAGGTGCCGGAGTAGTGCTAATCTCTTCTTCAAAGGAGACCATATCCTTGTCCTTCAAGCTCAACTTCAGAACCACTAACAACATAGCAGAGTATGAGGCTCTGCTGTTGAGATTAAATTCAGCAAAAGAGATGGGGATAAAAGGGTTGAAAGTATTGGGAGATGCAGACCTCATCGTGCAACATGTAAACAACACTTTTCAGGCTAAGCATGTCAGGTGAAAAGCTTACAGAGATGAAGTATGGAAGCTGCGAGATTCTTTTTCTGTTTTTGAGATTTCATACATACCAAGGGATATGAATCAGCTCGCTGATTCTCTTGCTGTTTCAGCCAGCACATTCATTCCTCCCATGCCCCCTAAGCTCAGTTATGAAATTCAAGTAAAATATTGACCTTCGTTACTCGATAATGTCAAATATTGGAAAGTTTTTGAAGATGACGAGGAACTTAGCAGATTTCTCCAAGTGGTAGATGAGTTTTCTGATCTGCACATTGATCAACAGAATCTTAATGAGGAAGAATCACAAGAAACTGAGCTAAAGAAGAGGCTGGGCCAGCATGACATTGTTCAGCTACCAAACAACTATATACCTCGAGGTTTGGTATCCCTGGAGAGGTTGTTTGATTAGAATGATGTCCCCTACTAGCCAGATAGAAAGGAGAAGGATCCAGCTGTTCAATAGCATAACATTGGAGGTAAAGGCTAGCCCAAGTTTATTAATTTGTCTTCTGAATTGACTGCTGATGAGAATTCAAAATATTGTAGTGTTTTGAAGGAATTTTCCGATGTGTTTGCTTGGAAATATAGTGATTTAAAGACTTATGATCCCGATATTATTCAGCATAAAATCCCTCTTGAAAAAGACACTATTCCTTTCAAGCAAAAACTCAGGCCTATCAGTCCTCTCTTGCTGCCAGTGATTGAGAGAGAAATTAAAAAACTCCTAGATGCCAAGATCGTAGTTCCCTTGAGATATTCAAAATGGATTGCCAATCTGGTGATCATGAGGAAGAGGAATGGTGAAGTCAGGTTGTGTGTAGACTTCAAAAACTTAAACAAATGCTCTAAGAAGGACAACTATCCTTTCCCTAAGATGGAACACTTGCTGCAGAGGATTTTAGGGGCCAAGGTCATGTCCTTTATTGACGGCTTTTCCGGTTACAATCAGGTTGCTGTTCATCCGGATGATCAGAAGAAGACTGCGTTCACCACTCCTTGGGGAACCTTTATGTACTCCAAGATGCCCTTTGGATTAATGAACGCCGGGGCTACATTCCAAAGGGCCATGGATATAGCATTTGTGGGAGAGAAGGACAAATTTGTCCTCATATACCTTGATGATATTACCGTGTATTCCAGCAGCCATGAGGAGCATCTGAAACATCTGAAAAGAGTATTCTTAAAGTGCAGGCAGTTTGGGATTTCACTGAATCCCAAGAAATCCCAGTTTTCTCTAAGAAAGGGTAAGCTCTTGGGTCACATTGTTTCAGTCGAAGGTGTCATGATTGATCTAGCATGAGTGGAGGCCATGCAAAAGCTGTCCTTACCAAGGTCAAATAAGGACATTCAGTCATTGCTCGGTAAGATTAATTTCGTCAGGAGGTTTGTGCCCAACTTTGCTGAATTAGTCAAACATATAACTTGCATGCTGAAAAAGGGGGCTGAAGTAAAATGGACAGACAGTGCGAGAAACTCTTTTCAGGATATCAAGCAAGTGATTATCGAGTCTCCGATTCTGATCAGCCCAGATTACAGCAAGACTTTCTATGTCTTTTCCTTTGCTTCCTATGACACAGTGGCAGCAGTCCTACTTCAGAAAGACGAGGAAAATTTTGATCATCCCGTGGCTTTCTTCAGCAAGACTCTCATGGATGCTGAGCTAAGGTATGACCCTATCGAGAAACAAGCTTACGCTCTTATAAAAGCTCTAAAAACATTCAGAATTTATATCCTTCATTCAACGATCATCTCATATGTTCCTTCGTCTTCTGTAAAAGATGTTTTAACTCAGCCGGATATCGACGAAAAAAGGGCGAGATGGATAGCAAAGATGATAGAATTCAATATTGAGGTAAAGCCCACCAAGCTGGTAAAAGGCCAGGGCCTCGCCAAGCTTTTAGCAGAGGAAAATCATAAGTTGCTGGATATTAATTTCATAGCAGAAATTTCAGGAAATTCACAGACAGATTTGGCAGAAAAAGGGCAGCATGATAGTCAGCAAGTGGCAGAGCATTTGTCTTCCTATGAATGGTATGCTAGCATCATACATTTTATGCAAAAGCTTGAAGTTCCCCCTGAACTCAGTGTCACTCAAGCTCGGGATCTCAAACTTAGAGCTATCAAATTCTGCATCTATAATAATCAGCTGTATTGGAGGGACCCTGCTGGCTTGATTCTCAGGTGTTTGGATAAAGAAGAGGCTGTGGAGGTAACATATCAGTTTCATTCGGCTGTCTGTGGTGGTCATCACTACTGGAAGGCTACTGCTCATAAGATACTGAGGGCCGGATATTATTGGCCTTTTCTCTTTGTTGATGTGTGCGCATTCGTCAAATCTTGCGACAAATGCCAAAGATTCACCGGTAAGCAGCAACTCAAATATTTACCCCTGAGACCCATTGTGGTAAATGGCCCTTTTCAGCAGTGGGTTTTGGATTTTATCGGTGAAATAAATCCTGCATCCAGTGGCTAGCACAAGTGGATTTTGGTGGCCACCGATTACTTCAGAAAGTGGATAGAGGCGATCCCTACCCGGAATGCTACACATCAGGTGGTCATAAAATTCCTCTACGAAAATATTTTGAGCAGATTTGGATGTCCCAAGAGGCTAGTGGCAGATAACGCAGCAGTGTTTAAATCAGAAGCATTGGTAGACATGTGTGAGTCCATGGGCATCCAGCTGGTACACTCGACTCCATACTATCCTCAAGGTAATGGCTTGGCTGAATCATCAAATAAGAGCTTGATAAAAATCATAAGAAAACTGTTAGAAGATAATAAAAAGAATTGGGATTCCAAATTGAAATTTGCTCTGTGGGAAGACAGGGTAACCATTAAGAAATCTACAGGAACTTCTCCTTTCAAGTTGGTTTATGGGACTGATGCGATCTTTCATGTCCAGTTAGTGTTGCCTATGGCTAAGTTCTTTCAGGAAGAGCAGACTGAACAAAATGACATGGTAAGAAGGATGCTGGATTTGGTCGAATTGCAACAAGCTCGGGAACAGCTAGTGGACAAATCAGAAGCACATCAGAGGCAGATCAAAAAAACGTTTGAGAGAAAAGCCAAGGTGGAAAATTTTCAGATCGGTGACTGGGTTCTGAAGTGGGATGCTCTTCGACAAGAAAAAGGCAAGCATGGTAAATTTGATTTCTTGTGTACAGGCCCTTTTATGATCACCCAGGTGCAAAACAATAACACTTTCATTCTGCAGAATCTGGAGGGTGAGGAAGCGTTCAGTGGCCCGGTAAACGGGTGGTTTCTAAAACTTTATTTCATCTAAGGCTGCAAAGCCTAGACATTGTAAATAGTCTTAGTTTTTATTTTTCAATAACTCCATGCCCAATGGAACACTAGCAGATAGTTTAGTTTTTAGGTTCTTTTCCAGGAAAGGCATTGATTCTATGGTTCTTGAAGCCTCGCAGGGAGGCGTTCATCCCTAATAGGAGCCAGTGTTAAATCCCCAAATAAATCATTGGTTTTATTTGATTATTAGATGATAGGTTGGTCCCTAATTTTGATTTCTAAATTTCTAGCAATAGGATTAGAGAGTCTGTATTTCCAAAATAATCTCAAAAGACATGTTGATTTTGGTTCGGTCAAGAAAATGGCAAAATATCAGGATTCAGTGGTTTAGGCGAGCCTCCAGCGTGCTCATTAACCACCGAAAGTGTTCATCTTCGGCAGATAAGGGGTCGAGGAAGAAGGAAAGTAACCACCAGAAGTTTGTGAACGGGAAAAACGAAAGCTCGTGCTTTTGCACGAGCCAGATGTCAAAAATCCGCGCAATGATTAGATATGCAACCGTCGAAAGCTCACATCGTTGGAGATGATGTTCATTCGTGGTGTCCAGTCAGCAAAGGTTCAAAGCACCTGCATATTATCCATTACATTAATAATTTCAAATCCACGTAGAGCTGCCATTACCAGATATGATTGCACGGAGCTTCCCTCCTTTTCAGTGGCAGATACATCAATCATCATTAGCAGGTCGTTCTTTCATTTTGAAACTCAATGTGTTGTGATGAAGCCCAAGGATTGCTGAAGATAACTACAATCACGCGATTTTATCAACAAAATCGTGTTTTCAAAATCTTGATTCCGCTTTTCTCTGGCGATTGGAAAGCTGTCTCCGAGTTCAGCCAGCATCTCGAGCCAAGGAAATCTGATCGGGTCATCAAGTAAGACTGGAAGCTATCTCCTGTCAAAATTTCATAAATACAATTGCCCTCGAAAATTTGAAGTTTCAGCTTTCTCCAGTTAGACTGTCATTCGAATGTGAGTCAGTATTTTAGTGAATTTATCAATCCTATGCTCTGTCAAATGATTTCACCGTTTGTTCATGAGTAATATCGACTGTATCCCTAGTTCCCAGAACCGTTGTTTTCCAAACACCTGGTTACCCACAGTTTCAGACACAGTCAGTATTGAACCATGGCAAAAGCAAGCCCTACGTTGAGGTTAGAAGTGGATGGCATGTGGTATTTTGAAGAGCATCCAGAGGTCGCAGAGTGTTTTAGACAGGCGGGAGTTTTCACATATTGTGAGAAATTGACAGTYTTTCACCAACAAGTTGCTGAAGCATTTGCCCTCTCATACGATGGAAGGATTGCCAGAATAGGCAGGGAGGAGTTCTTTATAGATGAAGCATCTATTGCCGAATACACAGGGTTTCCCAGAACATGGGATTGCTGGTTTAAAACCTCTTCACCCTCAAATGTTGAATTCAGATCATATCTGCTGCCAGTGCATAAATCTTTGACCTGGAAGAAGGACATTCCCATGTCCTATCTGGAGCCGAAGTGGAAGACCCTGTTGAAGGCGATTTTGGTATATATCACCTGTGAGGGGCGTTATAACAGGGTTATGTACTTTCATTTTAAATTGTTGAACCACTTCACAGGCAGAGAACACTTAAACATACCTTATTTCTTTCATAGAACCCTAATCAAAATGGAAAAACAGGTAAAAGCTCAGCCTACTAAAGTTATAAGCAGAATATCACATCAGGGGTTGATTACCCTCCTTGTCAAAGAAGCTCTTCAGAGGAAGCAAATAAAATGGAGTTTCTTCTTGTTCTGGAATGAGTTTCAAACAGAAAAACCTCCAGAGATAAAAGCAAAGAAGTCTAGATGCAGAAATGATCCTACTCCCAAGAGTAGTCACAGGAGGAGGAAAGGAATTTCAATGCCCAGGGATTCTATAAAAACATCACCCAGCAAACAGGGAGGAACCAAGTGGAAGTTAAAGTTTGAAGACAGAAACCTTGTCACAGAGAAAAACCCTCTCAACCTACCTTATAGTGACTCTGATTCAGAGTAGGAAATGGCAAAAGCACAGGATAATTTGCAGATCAAACAGGATGCAAAACTAAATATAAATATACCTCCATCAAAGCCTTCAAAAACACACAGGCAACCAAAAGCAGAAGCCTCATCAAGCAGGCCTCAAAAAGGTAAGACCAAGAAGATCAACAAGCTTCTGCGAGAGATTTATGAGATGGAAGTATTGGAGAGGGTAATCAAAAAAGAAAACACAGACCTCACAGAGAGGAATGCTGAACTATTCAAAGAGAATGAAACTCTTAAAGAAAAACATGATTCAATCAAAGGTAGAAACAGAGAGTTGATTAGAGAAAACATGAAATTATATAGGCAGCTCAGGGTCCTAAGGCTCAAGCTAAAGAAGTTTGAATCATCAGGGGAGGAACAAACTGGGTTAGATACTTTGGCTAATCTAGCCACAACTATAATAGATGTAACATATTCCCCTACACAGTCAGCAAAGGTTCGAAGGTCTGCTCGAATCAAGACTACAGTATCTAAGAAATTTTGAACAATCTAAAGAGGAGCAAGGATAAACATTTTTGAAATTTTGAAAGTTCTTTAAAGTGCAACATTCAGTGGTTTAGGCGAGCCCCACTATGCTTATTAATCACCGAAACAAGCACTTTCGGTGGATAACTCACCCAGGAACTGTTCCAGTCAACCACCGAAAGTCTGTGTGTCCAGAATTTGAATGAGTTTTTGTAGAGGTCAGGGATTTTTGATATGAAAATATTTGGAACCTTTTCCAATGCATGTCTAATGAATTATCAGATCCAGTTCAGCAGTCATTTTTGATATATGATGAAGAAAGGAATTATTTCAAAGGTATATGGACAATTTCATTTGAACTAAAAAGCAGGGTATTTTGCCACATCAACCAACTCGACTTGGTCTCCATGGGAGAATGATCTTTTAGCCTTGGAAGGATGTCTACACATCATCAACATCAATTGAGACAAATCTGGGATTGACCTCATTTTGAGGAAGCATCCCACTTCTTTTGCAACAGATTTTTACTTACTATTTTTAGTTGATTTGATCCATGTTTTTAGGATAAGAGAACTGCTTTGTAATGTTATAAATATTAAGATAGAATATGAACCAAGGGTTCGATTTTGGATGCTACCATGCTGCCACTGTAACAAAAAGACTTATTCTTACTATATGAAAGATTTCAAGCTTCCCTCAGTTGTGTTGTCAGATTTCTCTTTCTTGTCTCTGATATCTTGTG
>JASDQU010751582.1:19580-48169 GCA_032191745.1 Picea mariana
CCCACTCTATCTAGAACTTCAAAGGGTCCACAATATTGGGGTGCCAACTTGGCACAAGCTCCCATTTTCAGAGAACTCCTTCTGGGCTTAATTCTGAGGTATACATGATCTCCCGTTTGGAACTCTCTTGGAGTTCTCTTTTGATCAGCATAACTTTTCTGTCGGTTCTGAGCGACCTTCATATTTTGTTTTATCTGAGTCACTTGTTGTTCCATTTCTTTCAACATGTTGGGTCCAAAATAAATCCTATTTACAGGATTACTCCAGCTAACTGGGGTATTACATTGTCTACCATAGAGGACCTCGAATGGACTCATCTTTAAGAACACTTGATAGCCGTTGTTGTAGGTGAACTCTACCAATGGCAGGTAGTCTTCCCATTTCTTGGGTTGATGCATCACATGCATCCTTAACATATCTTCTAATATCTGATTCACTCTTTCTGTCTGTCCATCGGTTTGAGGGTGATAGGCGGTGCTAAACAACAACTTGGTCTCCAAACCCGTCATCAGTGATTTCCAGAAATTGGAAGTGAACTTTGTGTCTCTGTCAGATATTATCTCTCTCGGCATGTCGTGCAGTTGGAACACCTCTTTCATGAATATCCGGGCGATATCTATCACCTTGCAGGTCAATTTGACAGAAATGAAATGAGCAGACTTGCTCAGTTTATCCACCACTACCATAATAGCGTCATTCTGTTTGGTTGAAGTTGGTAATCCAATGATAAAATCCATGGAGATGGTTTCCCATTTCCATTCCAGGATGGGTAAAGGGTGTAATAGCCCTGCTGGATGTCGATGTTCTTCTTTAACCAGTTGGCATTCTATGCATTGGGCCAAATATTTGGCTATGTCCTTCTTCAATCCCGGCCAATAAAATTGCTTCCGGGTGGCAGTAATCATTTTATGGTATCTTGGGTGACCAGTGTAGGGTCTTTTATGTAGTTCATCCATGATGAACCTCTTCAATTCGTCACAATTGGGAATGTAAACTCTATCTCTATAGGTGAGCAGACCTCCTTCGGTCCTCTGATAGCCTTCGTATTTTGCTACAATGGTTTCTTGCTGTAGGTACAGGGTCACATTTCAGACGAAGGGATCGGTTTCTTGTGCCTTTTTGACTCTGTTCTTGACATCTGTCTCACAGGTACTCATCGCTACCAGGTGAATCGTTCTCATGCTTCTGCTAAGGGCATCGACCACCCTATTCTCTCTCCCTTTAATGTGTTTGATTTTGAAATCAAATTCACTCAGGAGGGCCATCCATCTGGCTTGTTTAGCATTAAGCTTGGGTTGATCAAACAGATACCACAATCCACAGTGATCCATCATCAGTACAAACTTCCTTCCCAGGAGGTAATGCCTCCACATTTTCAAGGCATGCACTATGGCAGCCAGTTCTAGATCATGAGTCACATAGTTGACTTCATGCTCATTCAATTTTTGGGATTCATAGTAGATCACCTTTCCTTCCTGCATAAGGACTCCTCCGAACCCTTCATTACAGGCATCTGTGCACACAAGGAAGTCAGCTTCTGGGTTAGCGATTTTCAACACGGGTGCATGGGTTACTAGATGTTTGAGGGTTTGGAATCTTTCTCCACATTGCTGTGTCCGCAGGAATTTTTTTTTTCCCTTCTTATGGAGGGCAGTGATTGGACGACCAATCTTGGAGAAATCTTTTATAAATCTCCTATAGTATCCCACCAATCCNCCACAGGAATTTTGTCCCCTTCTTCTGGAGGGCAGTGATTGGACAACCAATCTTGGAGAAATCTTTTATAAATCTCCTATAGTATCCCACCAATCCCATAAAGGATCTGATGTCTGAGACATCCTTTGGGGTAGGCCATTCCATGATAGACCTGATCTTGTCAGGATCTACTGCCACCCCTTCCTCGGACAGAACATGTCCCAAGTAATGTATTTGCTTCTGAAAGAAGTCACACTTGCTGAATTTATCATAGAGCTGATGCTCTCTTAGCACTTGCAGCACAAGTCTAAGATGCTCTTCATGTTCTTCTCTACTCTTAGAGTAGATTAAAATGTCATCAATAAAAAATAGTACAAATTTATCTAGAAATTTACTGAGTACATTGTTCATTAAGCACATGAAAGTGGCAGGGGCGTTGGTTAACTCAAACGACACTACCACAAACTCATAATGACCATACCGTGTCCGGAAAGCGGTCTTATGGATGTCTTCACCCTTGATTCGGACTTGATGGTATCCTGAACTCAAGTCAATCTTTGAGAAAATAGTCACTCCTCCTAACTGATCGAATAGATCATCGATCCTGGGCAAGGGGTATTTGTTCTTTATGGTTGCTTCATTAAGTTGTCTGTAATCTATGCACAGTCTAAGGGTGCCATCCTTCTTTTTCACAAACAGGACTGGTGCTCCCCATGGGGACACGCTGGGTCGAATATAACCCTTGTCCATCATTTCTTTCAATTGCAATTTGAATTCAACTAACTCAGGTGTGCTCATCCGGTAGGGTGTTCTAGACACCGGCACCGCTCCTAGTGCGAGTTCTATCGAGAAGTAAATGTCTCTTATTAGAGGTAGACCCGATACCTCTTCCAGAAAAACATCTCTGTATTCCCTCAGGATAGGATGATCGTCAGGTCTTGGTTTAGCACCTTCAATTGTTTTTAACACCTGTATTGCATATAGGGGACATCCCTTTCGGCAATACTTTCTCATTTGCAGGGCTGATATTTGTCTCACCGAGACCGATTTTCGGATCCCTTGGAGGATTATCCTTTTTCCTTCTATGCTCACACATTCTAAAGTTTTATGGTAATAGTCCAATTTGGATTTATGGGCGGCTAGCCAGTCCATAACAATCAATAGGTCATATGATCCCAGGGTAATACATTAAGGGTTACTTGGGTGGAAAATTCACCCAACATTAATTGGCAAGCTGGTACGACCTCCACTACCTTTCTTTTGGTGCCAGTGGCTAACTGTACCAACCATGGTTTAGTTTTTTTTTGTGGATGTAGCTTGCACTTATCAACATTTTTAGGGGCTATATAACTCAAATTTGAACCAGGGTCAATCAAAATAGACACTAGGTGGTTGAAAATCATACCTTCTATTTCCACCACTGAATCTTGGTGGTCAGCCTGGTTATTATCCAAGGCTGCATAAATCTGTGGTACACTCCTTGCCACATCGTTGACTGTGGTTGCTTCCTGAAGGTTAGAAACTTTCCGACTGTTCTGTTGTCGGTGTGGACAGTCTCTCCGGAGATGCTCTCCTCCGCAATCCCAACATTCCAAAGGTTTCCTCTTTGGGTTATCAGTCTTTACTGGTATAGGTCCAGAAGTTTTATTTCCGTCCACCGAGGGAAAGTTCTTCTGGATTACACTCCGAGTTGGGAAGTTCATTCTGGGGTTCTTCTTGTAGTTTTTAAATCCCGAGGATTTGTTTCCCTTTTTCTGAAATATCGAACCACTCGTTTGTTTCCAGTCTCCACGAGACTCTGCCCGATGTCCATTTTGTTCATGACAATATGTTGCCTTCCTTATGGTGTCTTCTAAGGTCCTTGGCTCGTCGAATTCAATTCGGTTCCGGTATTCCTTGGGCAACCCACTGATGAAGCGTTGTGCCTCCGCCTTCTCGGCTTTGATGTAGGGTACATATCTCAGTAAGTCAAGGAATATGTTGACATACTCCTCCATAGTAAGTTGTCCCTATTTGAGTTCATAAAACTCTTTAGCCTTCTCATCGAAATACCTTTCCGACAAATAATTCTTCTGGAATTACTTCTCGAACCATTTCCAAGACAGGTCCTCCTCGCGGACCCCTTTCATATCTTAAGGTCTTCCCACCAGATGGAAGCCTTTCCGTTCAGATTGAAAGTGGCCACTCGGGCCTTCAAGTTCTCTGATAAATCATGGACTCTGGAATATTTCTTCAGTCCAAGTATCCAAGCCTCAGCTTCCTCTCCCTTCTTTATCTCGCCATCGAAGGAGGGAGGTTTGGCCTTCCTGAATTCCTCAAATTTATGACTCTTGGAAGTCTTTTTCTTCTTTCGTTTCCTGCGAGAATAAGAACTGGTCCTGCTGCTGGAAGAGCCTTCTGAATCACCAGCTTCCTTCCCAGTGGAATCATCTGGTACTGGTCCTTTACCTCTGGGGTGGGCCTTTCTTGACGTGCTTCTCTCAGTATGGCCACTGATACGACCATGATTCTGCATCTTAGGTTCATGCTGCATTTGTCGCTATAGATCGGATAAGCTCTGCAGTAAAACTGCATTAATCTTGGTTTTCTTTTCTTATTCTTTAATCATTCTTTCATTATCGGCCTTGCAGCTTTGCAATTCGACCATGAGACTCCTCACAGTCTCAGCTAGGCCTGGAGGGGTTCCTATTGCTCTTCTTTCGTCAGACTCTTCGTCCCTGTTGTGGGAGCCTTCTCCCACCTCTTGGTGAGTCACCATACTCTGCGTTTGTAGATTTCTACGGTTGATCGTCCGCTTGATTGAAAAGACAAACGATGGATATTAGTCAAGAGTTAAATACATTTTATAATTTGCGCATAATTTCATAACTCTTTCACATCCATACACAGTCGGGTTTTCATATTCCAAGTTTTTAATCCTGGATAAGATAGTTAAGTTAGGGGGTTACTCCTCACAGGAGTGCTTCGAACGGAGTTTATGCACGAATCGTGCATGAGCCTAATCAGGCTGAGTGTTGCAACCATGCTTTGATACCACTTTGTAACACACCCACTACCATAAATCAAAATTTTTGGTTGATTTCTCAATAATGAGAATCCCCGGAGCGTGTAGCAGCAAAATGCCAATCCTTGAGTCACAGGTCTTCTATTTACCTACCCGGCTCTCTGTACATAACTGTGGTCTTATGCCCCTTTCCGTTGGGATTTCTGTCCCCAACACTCCCGACGCGCTTAAATGCCCATTAGCCTTCTAGGCTAAGTTCTTGGTTCGTATGACCTCCTCTATATGACCACGGTCATAACTTCCATCGGGGCTATGGGGTTTCTAATGTAAAAATTCATTCACCCCCAAGACACAGAAAAATCAGGTGGTAAGGCCTTTAACACCCTACCTTCTCCTGCTAATCTAACGGTTGTGGGGAAACTTTGGATTTCCCGACGAATTCTCATCCGTCGATTCGATATTCCTCCCTTAAGCTGCCATCTCGGGTCTTTAAGAGGATTGTTCCTCCTCGTACAAGGTTATTAAGACTTTCACCTTCAATTTCCTATTCCAGGTTCTGGGTAAACCTTTCCAAGGAGGAAAACTCTACAAGAGATCTATTCCGGGGCTTTTCGGGAGATGGGTGAAGGGAAACAACTTCCCGAGAACGGGCTGGAAGCCTAACTTAATTCAACCTTTAATTAGATTCATTTATCAAATTAAATCATGCATGGCTTCCTCTGTTATAAGCATATGTCTATAAATTCTTATCAAAACACTGCACAGACATTCTTACACTGAAATCGTTCACAATTTCACAGGTCTATGAGCATATACATATATGTAACATTCTATGAATTTCAAGAGGCAATATGTAAACAAAACACTTATCAGAAGTGGCTTCAAAAATGGGTGCAACTGTTGAGAGGGGTGCTCGTTTCCACCCAACCGTAGGCATAGCGACTCCTAGCGGATTTACCACTAGCCACCCCTGAGCTGAGACCACGATGCCCTGAGACTGCGTCTCTCTATTTGCCAGTGACCAGGAGCGAAGGTTGCAATCCTTCCTCTCTGCTATCACTCACCCTGCGTAATGCCAGAGTTCCCCTCGTGTCTGCCCTCTCAATCGCTTCTGCCATACGCTTTATCCTCTCGCGAGGTTGCGTGTGGCACGATTACCCTCGCGTTGGTCAGTTATGATGGCTCTACGGATAGGCGGTTCACCTCCCCATCCTTCATCAAACCATCAACCTACCAGCCTGCAAGGCATTAATTTCAGGGCCAACGAGCCGCTCTTGGTTCTCCGGGCCAGTGGATTCCAAATACGATATTTAATTCTTGGTGGAAGTTAATGCCCCCTTTCCAGGTGCCCTCCACCGCCATCGTGGTCTCTTTTCTGCACATCCCCTCTCAGCAGTCCTGCAATAAATTCAAAATGTTATTCACATTCATTGACCTCTTCCTGCAGGTCCCTTTACATCACATATTCATACTTATGAGTTTGCCATAGTCCTTGTCCAGTCTAGTTATATTTACAATCTGGGGGAAACAGGGTGTTACATTGAGGCTATTAGTTTTCCATTTCTACCTCTCTGATTGGAGGGTGTTCTCATTTCCTATGCTATGTTAAAATCACATAAACCTAATTAATACAACACTATTATAACAAATATAATCAAATAACTTCTACATTTGAAGTTAATAAAAACAAATTTCTTTCTTATTTTGAAATTGAAAAACAATTAGATTTAAGATTTCCAAGAAAACAACATAAACATTAAATATGGAAAATGATATTGAAAATAACATGAACACTAAATATGGAACAAATTGAAAATAAAATGGACACTAAATACAAAGAAAATATAAAACTTGGTTGAATACCCAATCTTATTGTAATAATCCCAATTACTTAATATTTAATAATAATCCCACCTGTTTTATTTGCAATTGCATAAAAAAACCCATATCATTACTTTTTGATATTTAAATAAATTTAAATATTAAAATAACATCATCATATTTTAAAAGATGAAATTGTTTCAAATTCCAACTCTAAGGAATATCACAAATGCACAATTTCCAACTCAGGAACATCACAAATGCACAAATTTTTCCACAATTAATTCATACCCATAAATAGGCATGTTTTCACCACCATGAACGCGTATAAGAAATGATCCACTCAATTCTCCCACTTTAGTTTGTGCTGTATCTTCCATGTATCCATATGAGACATCGGATTAAAGACGACTTTGAGGGCACTTGAGAACCCCTCGTCATGATTGGGCCATTTCAGATAATTGTTGTTGTGCTCATAATACTCCCACTTTTCCATTTTAAAATCCATGTCATAAATATCCGTATTCCAATCCTCCACAAAATCACTCCATTTGCCCTCTTCCATTGTTCTGGTATGCACATTCTCCATCTCCGCCTTTAACATGCACATTCCACCATCTGGATTTTTAAAAACATGCACATTCCACCATCTGGATTTTAGATCTTATTATTCCGAATTAGTTTTAATTAAATGAGACCAAGGATAGGAGTGCATTCATCTTCAAATTTCTTTGTAAATGTATTTATGTAAGCCCGCAGAGGCAGATATGAGACAATGAGATGTGTGAGTGAGCTACTGTAATCTCCATTATCTGAATAATAAGACAACCAATGCCTTCCCTTGGTGGACGGAGCCCAATGTTTGGGTGAACCACGTAAAATATCTGTGTGATTGTGTTTTCTGTATTTGCAATTCCAACAAGTGGTATAAGAGGAAGCGTTGGAGATCCGTGAAGCCATCCGCAGTGTCAAAACTGTGGAGGACGCACTGAATCTCTACACATAAAACGAGGACTGGAAGGAGCGCTAATCAACGTTGGGCGTCAAGGAGTGTAGGAGTGTTGATTAGTAGTACCATGATTAGTCCTGATGTCATGAAGTTATGGTTTGAGTTGAGTTTTATGAAATATTTATTTGATCAGCCAACTCTAAATGCCATGCAAAGAAAATTGTTAGAATTTCTCAGTGAATATGACTTTGATATAAAACATATCAAAGGGAAAGAGAACAAAGTGGTTGATGCACTCAGCAAGAGAGTGCATGAACTACATGCTACAACCATTAGCATGTATCAAACTGGCGTTAAAGGCATAATTTTAGAGACTACAAAATCAGATTTGCAATACATGGTATTGGTAACAAAATTGCAGCAAGGTAAAATGCATGAAAAAGTTGAGGATTATGAATTGGGAATTGATGCAATTATTTTGTATAGAAACAAAGTTTATGTACCAGATTCTCTTGAATTGAGGAGTGTGATTTTAAAAGAAATGCACAATGTACCTTATGCAGGACACCCAGGATATCGGAAAACAATTTCAACAGACAAAAGCCAAGATTATTGTACCTTATGCAGGACATCTAGGATATCAGAAAACAATTTCAATAGTCAAAAGCCAAGATTATTGGCCAAGCATGAAGAAAGAAGTTGTTGATTTTATTGCCAAATGTTTGAAATGTCAAAGGGTAAAGGATGAGCATAAACACCCAATTGGTTTTCTACATCCATTACACATTCCTGAGTGGAAGTGGGAAGTTGTAACAATGGATTTCATCATAGGATTTCCTAGAACAAGCAAGCAGTATGATGCAATCATGGTGGTGGCGGACAAGCTTACTAAAGTTGCCCATTTTATCCCATTGAAGACTACTCACAAGGCAACCAATGTTGTTGATATTTATATGAGAAAAGTAGCACGCTTGCATGACATACCCAAGACAATTGTGTCTGACAGAGACCCAAAGTTTACCTAAAAGTTTTGGAAGGGGTTATTCAAAGGGTTCAGAACAAATATGAACTTCAACACAACCTATCATCTTGACTCTGATGGAAAAACAGAAACGTTGAACCAAGTGATAGAGGATATTCTAAGGATGTATGTTATGGACAAACCATCTAAATGAGAAGATTATCTACACTTGGTAGAATTTTCCTACAACAATGGGTATCAAGCATCACTGAAGATGAGCTCGTTTGAAACACTTTATGGCAGAAAGTGCAACACCCCAGTAAGCTGGGAAAACCCAACTGATAGGGCAGTGGTTGGGCTAGAGTTGCTCAAGGAAATGGAAGAGCAAATGTTGAAGATTAAGCAGAATTTGAGGGATGCCCAAGACAGGTAGAAAACATATGCTGATAAGAACATGACTCACAAGGAATTTAAAGTAGGGGATCATGTATTCTTGAAAGTGAAGGCCAACAAAAGCTTCCTGAATTTGGGAAATTGTTCAAAGTTGAAAGCTCGTTATTGTGGGCCATTTGAAATCCTAGAGAGGATTGGTCCATTAGCTTATATGCTTGCGTTGCCTGCATTTATGTCTATACATAATGTATTTCATGTCTCGTTGCTTAAGAAATATATACCTGATGCTAATCATGTTATTGATTGGTATGTGATTCAGGTGGAGAAAGAAAGCACTTTTCAGGTGCATCCGGTGTGTATACTGGACTAAAAAAGCAAGTAGCTCTAGAATTGATCCATAGGGCTTGTAAAATTCCAATGGAACTGGTACGGAGGACACAACATGGGAGCTTGAAGATGCTATGCAGGCAAAGTACCCACATCTTTTTGAAGATTTTGGAAATCTTGTTGTTGTTGTGTAAATAAGTTGCATTGAGGAGAGTGCAAAAATAAGGGGAGGGGATTGTAACACCCCAAGGTCAAGCCCCTGCTGAATTGTAATTATGTTTATAGGATGGTGAGCTAAGTGTTTATAAGATGGAAAACTTATGTGTTTATTAGGCTGAAGAGCCTAGATGCTAAGGCCAATGAGCCTGATTTTGTATATGTAAATACTCATATCATTAATAAAATTTCACCACTGCGTGTAGGTCGACCACGAAGAAAGAGTTATGGGGGACTAAGCTCCACTAGTTAGGGTAAGGGAAGAAGCTAAATGTCTAGGAGTAGGGGCTAAGCTAGAGGGCTTACCTCTAAAGGAATAATATTATATTATTATTTCCAAAAAGGCTAAGGTTGACATAATCTGTGTTGTCCTAAGTTCTTGGGGAAAGGGAACGAGTGATAAGTGGAGCTCATGCAGCTTCAGGAAGACATGTGTCAACTTGGGCGCATGGAGTTTTTAAGTGGGAAAGTTAGCTCGTTGGGGGGTTCCCTCCCCATTCTCATGACCATCGCCATTCTCAGAAGTCTTCCATACTCCTCACTGATTCAGGCACTAAGCCATCCTCTCCATCGTCGACCTTCGCATCACTCACGCACCCCTGGAACTTGTAGGCACTTGGAGCTATCCTGTACTTTTCTTGTGAAGCACAATGCACTTGTACTTTGATTGAGCCCATATTGTGACTTAACGGTTTGCTGTTGTTGCCAACACAGTTCCTTGACTGAGCGTGGCTTGCTGCCCTCATCTGTTCTATACCGAGCTTGTTGCTGCCATCACCCTCACTTGAATTAACCTAGGAGCTAGACTGAAGAAGCAGGTTGTCAGGCCTGTGGGTTTGAAGAGGCCAGTTGTCAGGTCCGTGGACTAAAGAAGAAGGTTGTCATACCTGTGGGTTTGAAGAGGCAGGTTGTTAGGACCGTGGACTAAAGAAGCAGGTTGTCAGGCCTATAAGCAACTCTCTTCAGGTGAGAGTGCTTGTTGGGGAAGTGATTTTCCCAGAGGGAGCCCAACGACAGCTATAGTGCTCTAAGAATTCCTGTTCGGCATATTGTTGAAGCCTTGGAAGGGAAGTGGGGTAGCGGAAGGACTGTTGAGCAGAGAAGGGATACACTTCCTGGGGTGGGACAAACATGTGGGGAATGAGAGGCTGTAGGTTGTTAGTGTGCGTTGGCTCCTGGGAGAAAATCCTTCCTGTTGATCTATGCGACTTTCTTGTTGTCCTTGCCAAGCCTAGGAATCCCTTGTCTGGTGGAGTTTAGTCCCAACTCGGGGGTGACCCGTTGCTGAGTGTGATGAGCAACATGGTCTAAGGCTGGGAGGTTTGTGGGAGGTCTGCACGCAGTTGATGGTCATCTGTTAAAAGATAAGTACCAAATATTTGTTCTCTGTATGATGTGTATCTTGAAAACAAGTTATAATGTTATTGGAATTGTCTGCATATATTGGATGTATGTTTAATGTTGTTTCCACATGAATGAGTGTATGAACATAGTGCTATAACTATTTAAATTGCATTAGATAGATATGTATATAAATATACACGGTATCAAAGCATGAAAGTTATTCGGTGGCATGGGCTGGCCTGTTGGTTTAAGGTCGTGGATGTCACAAATTACAGTCGATATTGTAGCGTTACCCGACATAAGTTGATTGAGGGCCGGGGACGTTACTTACGTTACTTATAGGAAGGTGTTCTCATTTCCTATGCTATATTAAAATCACATAAATCTAATTAATACAACACTATTATAACAAATATAATAAAATAACTTCTACATTTAAAATTAGTAAAAAACAAATTTCTTTCTTATTTTGAAATTGAAATACAATTAGATTTAAAGTTTCCAAGAAAAGATTTCCAATAAAACAACATAAACATTAAATATGGAAAATGACATTGAAAATAACATTAACACAAATATGAAACAAATTGAAAATAAAATGTACACTAAATTTAAAAAAAAAACTTAGTTGAATATCCCCGCTACTTAATATTTAATAATAATCCTACCTGTTTTATTTGTGATTGCATTTAAAAAAACCATATCATCACTTTTTATATTTAAATTTAAATATTAAAATAACATCATCATATTTGAAATTTTAAAGATGAAATTGTTTCAAATTCCAACTGTGGAATATCACAAATGCACAATTTTTTCCACAATTAATTCATACCCATAAATAGGCCCGTTTTTCACCACCCTGAACTCATATATCTGCCATCATGCTTTTCCATGTTTCTAAAATTATTAGTCGAATGCTAGACAAAATTGTGCGAAAATTAACAATTTTTCCCCAAATGTATCAGTGATACAATCACAGATTAGGTTTTGTGGGTATTTATAATGAAAAATTAGGTTTTGTGGTTATTTATAATCACGTAAAAGATTTCAATAGTGTTTAAAGCCAACCATTTCATTAGCTTAAGAATTTAATTAAAAAAAATAAAAATCATATTAAATTATTAATTATAATTTATATATATTTAATAATTATATTTTGTATCGAGAGGGTATGTATATTTCAATTTTAATAGTCAAATCAATTACTAAGTAGATATAGTCAAATCAAATTACTAAGTACATAGGTATTTGTTACATAAATAAGGGGTCTCATATACCAATTTGGTGTTTGATTTGGTTGTAACCTTAAAAATATATTATTATTATTATAAAAAATGAATTTGATGTTTGACTTGGTTGTGATCTTAAAAATATATTATTATTATTATAAAAAATGAATTAAAATAAATCAATTTAATTTTGTGAGAAGTTTAATTTTTTACCAAGGTATATTTTTACTTTAATATATTATTGCTTAAAATTTTATTGATTTATTTTTTTTCCTCTTTTGAATATATAACTTCAACAAAATTCTGTGTAGAATTTGAAAAAGAATTTTAACCAAAAAATAATTGAGTGTCCACTTTTTATTTTAATCCATATATTAATCTTTGTTAGCCAACTTATCATTGAAAAAAATGAAAAAAACACCCCTAACAAAGTACTAAATCCAATATACATGTTTAATAATTACACCCCATATGCCACATGGTATATCGATTCCTTAACATTTATTACAATCCTTCCTTAGCATTTATTACAATCCATATGCCTAACCACATAACAATTTCTCTCCATTTAAGTGGGAAAAGACCCCACTTGCTCCCCCTATAGAGATATGATATCTTCATTTTGACTTTGAGTTTGCTTTTGTGTCTTTGAATTTGTTGGGAGTACACATACAATGGAATTTTGAAAATATCAATTCCTCTTATGTTCGACATGTCCTCACTTGCTCCTCCCTTTTTATAAATGGTACCTTCATTTTGGCCTTGAGTTTCTATGTGTGTTTTTGAATTTGTTGGGAATGCATATAGAATGAAATCTTTGAAATTATTGTATGAGACCCCTTTGTTTGTGAGGAAAATAACCCCCTCCTTCCAAGTGTGTACATAGAACAAAATATTTGAAATTGGTGTATCCCTTCTGTTTGTAAGACGAAGGACCTCTATTGTTGAATGTGCACATAGAATGGAATCTTTGAAATTAATAGCAAGGCCCCAAATTATTAAGAAGAGAGCTTGTTATATTTAAAGATTAGATATCAATTAAAGTAAGGGAAAATCCCTAACCCAATTATGACTCACACCAATGGAACTACAAAAACATGCATTAGATCAAGTGAGAAAATAACATCAAGGCCACAAACTATTAAGAATAGAATATATTATATTTGGAAATTAAATATCAATTAAAGGAGAAATCCTGAACCCAATTATGACTCACACTAATGGCATTAAAAAAAAAACTTATGGCTCTAAGAAGGGATGATGCATATGTTGTTATACCATAAATACAACATCAAACAAAGGGAAAGTGGAGCTATTGGGAAATGATGAAGAAACACGATCTTTGTACCATGATCTACCCACAACAAATACCTTATGCATGAGCTAACACTTGCAAATAGGGAGGAGAAGACTTGTTACTTGGAAGAGGTTGAATAAGCAACACCCTTTGCATTCCATATTGATTAGCAAAACTATGAGGCAAGGAAATGACAAGGCAAGGCAAGGAAATGCAATGCAAGGCAAGGCAAGAAAATACAAAGCAAGTCTAGACATGCCAATACAAGGCATGACAATGCAAGGTCAAGGTCTAGGTCTAGGTCTATGTCTAGTTATAGGTCTAGGTCTAGGTCATGGTATAGGTCTTGGTATAGGTCTAGGTCATGGTATAGGTCTAGGTATATGTCTAAGTCAAGGCAAGGAAAAACAGTGCAAGGCAAGGAAATGCAAGGCAAGGCAAGGAAAGGAAAGGTAATGCAAGGAAATACGTGGGAAGGAAAGACAATGCAAGTAAAGGAAACACAAGGCAAGGCAAGACAATGCAAGGCAAGACAAGACTAGACATGTCAAGGCATGGCAAGGCAAGGTCTAGCTCTAGCTCTAGGTCATGGACTAGGTCTAGGTCATGGTATAAGTCACGGTCATGTTCTAGTTATTTTAATTTTACAACTTCATAGGTTTTCCTTTTTGGGATAATGATGAGCAAGTTTGGTACATGATACTTCACGTGGTGGAATAATAACTTTTAAAGATTGTTGGAAAATGAAATTCTGAACCTAATTTTTTTATTCTGTCACACATATTTCACATATACATTCTCACATTGTGGATCGTTAAGTACTTATGTGATGAAATCATAAATTTGCATTCTTTTACTCATATTCATGATTCATTTCATAAACATAATGGGTTTATGATGATTCAAGTTGCAAGAACAAACATGATGATTCAAGTTGCAAGAACAAACTCTGAGTTCATTTGAGGACATTGGATAGCGAATGAACGTTGTTTTAATTTTGATTTCATATATTACATCATTGCAAATACAAGGCAAGGCAAGACAAGGCAAGACATGGCAAGGCACGGTGTAAGGTACCATATATATTATAATAGAATAAAACAAAAATACTGCAGAGAATAACAATAGAACAACACAATATATGAAACCACAACACCAAAATAATACCTTTATTGATAAGAAAAAATGTTCACTTGCCTCTTCGAGGGGGTAACCTCCAACATAACAACACTCTATTACAACAATTCTCAAGACAATACTTCTCATGCCTCCTACTCGTATTTATACTAATTATATCTTCTAAAGAACCTTATAGCAGACGATCTTTCTAGAAGAGGAAGCTTCTATTAGGTCTTCTTAAATTGGCTTGTTCACATTTATTAAATAGGCCTTATAAACTAATGTCGGCCTTTCTTACATGGAAAATATATTATTCTACCTACATGAGGGGATAAGGAGGTTAGGTCCCTAACATGCCCTCCCCCTTGAAAAACAACCTTGTCCTCAAGGCTTGAGATGAAGAAATTGTTGTAGAATGGTAGCGGGCTCCCAGGTGGCATCTTATGGAGTTGTATCTTGCCACTGCACTAACACTTCTTGGATGGTGCGTTGATGGAGACGATGCTCACATTAGTCCAATACTTTCTGGGGCTGTAACCAAATGGAACCTTCTTCATCCAACTCAAGGAGACAAGTTTGAGTTTGGCACTTAGTTCCAATCACCTTCTTTAAGAATGAGACATGAGAAACAAGATGGATCTTAGAATTCCCGGGTAGATCTAACTGGTAGGCGACTAGTCCCACACGCTTGAGAATGGCACAAGGACCATAAAATTTGGGAGAAATATTATGACAATGTTCAGCTTTGAGTGAAGTCTGCTTATAAGCTTGCAGACGAAGAAACACCTGGTCCCCTTCATGCGATTTTGAGCCATCACCAGATTGTCTTTGAGGGTACGGAGAATGGCCTCGCGTACTGTAAGATTTGTGTCAACCTCCTGAACCTTTGAGACACCTGGAATGTATGAGAGAACCAATGATGGATTTTGTCCATATACAACTTCAAAAGGAGTCATGCGAGTAGGTGTATGGTAAGATGTGTTGTACCACCATTCAACTAGTGGTAACCACTGAGCCCACTGATGTTGTCGGTCGGATGCAAAACACCTTAAATATGTTTCCAAACACTTGTTGACAATTTCATTTTGATCATTAGTCTGGGTTGATAGGGGGTTCTGAGATGTAATTTTTTCCCCTGTATCTTGAAAAATTCTTGCCAAAAATTGCTGGTGAACGTGGGATCCCTATCAGAGAAATAGAATGCGGAATACCATGAAGTTTGAAGATATTATCCATGAAAAATTTATCCACTGTGGATGCAATGAAGGGATGTTGTGGAGCACATAAATGAGCATATTTAGAAATAAAATCAACCACCACCATGATGACTGTCTTATTTCCAGATTTAGGTAAGCCCACAATGAAATCAATAGAAATATCTCGCCAAATAGAAGGGGAAATTGGAAGGGGTTGAAGTGTGCCTGATTCTTTGACTATTTCTCCCTTGTTGAATTGACATGCATCACATTCAACCACAAAGGTGCATACATCATGTTTCATAAAATCCTACAAAAAGAACGTTTGACCCTTTCATAGGTTTTAGTAAACCCCGAATGCCCAACTGTGGGTGAAGCATGAAGCTCAGAAAGCACCATAGATTTAAGTTGCTATCGTTTTCTTAAATATAGATAGACTTTATAACGAATCTCATTATTGTGTAAAGAGTACCCTCAAGAAGAAGGATAATTGTCTTGCAATTGTTGGATCAGGAGAGAGATTTTGGGATCTTGTAAACATTATGGTGAGCAACTTGGAGCTAATCGAGTACAACAAAGGAGAGAAAAAAATGGGACCCTTCTTCTTCATATTTTCAGGAAAGAGCGTCAATGACCACATTTTATTTTCCCTTCTTGTAAATGATCTCGTAATCATAGCCAAATAGCTGGTTACCCATTTTTTTTGCTACGAGGATGAAATTCTTTGTTCCAGAAAATACTTGAGGCTTTGGTGATCAATTTTAATTTGGAAGCGTTTCCCCAATAGATAAGGACGCCATATATCCACGACATGCATAATAGCTAACATTTCCTTTTCATAGATTGATTGGACTAAATGTATATCTGAAAGTTGTTTGTTGGTGAAGGCAAAAGACCAACCCTCTTGCATGAGGAATGCCCCAATTCCTTTTCCTGAAGCATCACATCATGGGACAAAAGTCTTGGTGAAGTCTGGAAGTGCTAGGACTGTCGTCATGCACATAGCCTCTTTCAAGTCATGGAATGATTGATCAACTGCTGGAGTCCAAGTGAAGGCATTCTTTTTAAGGAGAGAAGTGAGATGTGCTACAATTTTTCCATAATTCTTAACAAACTTGCTATAATAACCCATTAAACCCATAAATCCACACAATCTCTTAAGAGTTTTAAGGTGAGGCCAATCCTACATAGCTTTAATTTTCTTAGGATCCACCTGTACACCATCCTTGCCAACAATATGACACAGGTAATTCACTTTTGAGGCTCCAAAGGCACATTTAGATTGTTTGAGGAAACATTGGTGCTAAGAGTGTAGATGGAGAACTTGATCCACATGGGAGAGATGGGATGTCCAAGTTTTACTATAGATGAGCATATCATCAAATAAAACTAAGACAAAATGATGGATAAAAGGGCAAAAGACATGATTTATGAGACTTTGGAAGATGGAGGGGGAGTTACATAGGCCAAAGGGAATGACGAAGAACTCATAGTGACCCTCATGAGTTCTAAAGGTAGTCTTGGGAATGTCTTAATATTTCATATGTATATGGTGGTATCCAGAACAAAGATCAAGTTTGGTAAAGTACTAAGCACCACTCAATTCGTCCAAGATATCATCAATTACAAGAATGATAAACTTTTCTTTGATGGTGAGTTTATTGAGGGCACAAAAGTCTAGACACATGTGCCAAGTACCTTTTTTCTTGAGTAACATTACCACAAGAGAAGAATAGGGGCTGGTACTAGGACGGATAACACCTGTTTCGAGCAATTGCTGCACGATTTCTCAATTTCATTCTTTTGGGAAAATGGATGACGATAAGGGAAAAAATTGGGAGGAAGACTGTCATGGACAAGGGGAATGGAATGATCATGAATGCCATGGGAAGGGGGAAGTCCCTGGGTACTGAAAAAAACAACGTGGTGTTTGGATATGATAGATTGAAGGTTAGGATGCATGAAGGGTGTCTCAACTGCTTGAATGGAATGGAGTTGGGAAGTAATACCTGAATGACCTTTTTTGAGAAGCGTTTCCATTCGACGAGAACTAATGATCTCAGGGGAACCTGCTGTGATTTTTTAGAATTGATACTGTTGTCCCTCCTATTGGAATTGCATGGTTAATTCCTTAAAATCCATGAGAATAGGGCCCAGAGTGCGTAACCATTCAACACCTAGAAAAATGTCACAACCACCCTTGTCGATGGAAAACATATGAGATTTCAGGTGGTACTGCCCAATTTGAAGATGTACATTTTCACAACGCCCACCACAATTCATGGAACCACCATTGGCTATCATGATTTGAAAATTGTTGATGACACTAATATAACAATTGATTTCCTGGGTAATGTGACGATCAATAAAATTATGGGTGCTTCCACTATCAACAAGGATGATGGATTTCCTATGCTTAATATAGCTAATGAGCTTAAGGGTTTGGGGAGCAGAGAAGCCAATGAGGGCATGCAGTGAAATCATTGGTTCAAATTTTGGTGGGTTAGTAGGATGAGTAGTAGCATTGTGAGGGGGTAGCTCTTCAATAGGGGGATCTACAGCTTCCTCTTCAACAACATCCTCTGAAATGGACATACAAATATTTTTTTCCTTACACTTGTGCCCGAGAAAATATTTTTCATCAAAATTATAGAAAATACCCTTGAGTTGGAGTTCAACCATTTTCGCCTCAGTTAATTTCTAGACCTTGAGGGGAGTGACAAGGGTATATGATTGGTGGGCCAAGGGCAAGGAAGAAAAGAGGGTTTTTTGTTCTGGGAAAAAAACTTGTTGTGCTTCTTTGGAATTTTTAATATCTTCCAAACAAGTCTGAGGGTGAACCATGAGGACTTGTCATGCCATCTGTTATGAAGGCCAAAGTATTCCTGAAAGAAGACATCTGTCATTCCGTCTATTCTGAAGGCCAAATGCTCAAAGGAAATGATAAATTCTTCCACTATTCTTGACTGTTTCAACTTGGTGAAACGACCTAAATAGTGGGTGTGAGTGTCAAAGCGTTCATAGAGCTTTACAACAAACTGGGCCCACACAACATACCCCTGGTGTGCATTTTTATGCCATTTCCACCATTTCCAGTGTTCAGGATCTAGATAGAGAAAAACATAATGAAGTTTGGAAAACTCATCGGTAATGCCATGCAAAGAGAAATAATGATCCATTTGAGTGACCCAACTCATGGGGTTGGAGCCATCAAATTTATTGACCTCAACTCTGGGAATATGGGGGTCACGATGAAATGAGTGGGATTGGAATATCATATAATGGGAGGAGTCAACACCATCTAAGGGGGACAATTGTTCCAAGGAGGAAGGGCCTTGGGGGAAGTTCAACAACTGGTCAAAAACATACTTGAGGGTGACAAATTCACCTATGAATTTGGCATCCATGTCGTCAAATTTTTGTTGGAATTGGTCCTGGAATTTCGTAAGGAGGGAATTGGTGGAAGCAATATAAGAAGTCACGTGCTGAAGGGACTCCTTGTTCTGAGTGATGGAAACTTGCAGGTCCTGTTTGCGAGTGTTGGCCATTTGGATATGAGGGGTGCCTATAAGGGGAAATGGGTGGGTGTGACCATAGAAAAAAAGGACATATAAGTGGTAAGTACCACAAATATCAGGTAGAAAAGGGGGAACAATGGTATAAGTGTAAAATAAGGACATCGGGAAGGGCGTCAGGTCCATTGAAAAAAAGGCTTAAAAATGAGAGGTACCACTGCGATCAGGGAGAGGAGACGAATCCAATGGGATATTTACTGAATAAGGGTGCCAAGGAGGCCAATATACTCTATTTTGTTTTACTCCTGTGGATTTATACTCCAATCTGAATGATATTGCAGTGGAGAAATGTCCAAATTCTTAACAGGAAGAAATGTCTAATAAATTTTCAACCCGAATGTAGGAGTCAAGGTTGCACGACAATAGATCTTGTCAATTCCTTTTCTACTCTGTTTCTGTCCCAATGGTTAGGGTTCTTAACATTTTTACAGACAAGGGTTTTCCCTGTGCTATAACTCTTTTATATACGTGCGGGGTCAAACAATAGTACTTGAACCAATATCTCAGGGCACCGACTACGAAGGTTAGACCATACCCTTAGCCATACTACCCGATGACCCAGGTACTAGAGAGTATATTTTCGAGTGTTTTTCTCGATGGAACTATAAAAATTAGGTAGTGGATCATTTGATCTATGGAGGGTTTGGGATACCTAGGCTAGTCCGTATACATGTGCTATCTGATGCGCTACCACTCGAAGGGGTGCCAACATGGGTTATAAGGGTGTCAAACAATGTGATCTTAAGTACCTATGGTATTTCTTGTGTGTATTCTTCCCCGACCTTTGATTTATGCATTGAACGATATATCTTTGTAGTTTTAAGGCGTTGACATACATCTCTACCTTGAAAAAATTTAACCCACAATTCCTGCCAAGGAAAGTGCTCTAATACCACTTGTAAGGTACCATATCTATTATAATAGTAGAAAATAGAAATACTGCATAGAATAATAGCGAAGCAACTCAATATCTGAAACCACAACACCAAAATAATACCTTTATTGACAAGAAACAATGTTCACTTACCTCTTCAAGGGGGCAACCTCCAGTAGAGTAGTTTTCTATTACAAGAATTATCAAGACAAGACTTCTCATGCCTCCTACTCTTATTTATACTAATTATATCTTCTAAAGGACCTTCTAGCGGAAGATGTTTCTAGAAGTGAAAGATTCTATTAGGTATTATTAAATTGACTTGTTCATATTTATTAAATAGGTCTTATAAACTAATGTCAGCCTTTATTACATGGAAAATATATTATTCTACCTACGTGAAAGGTTAGGGAGGTTAGGTCCCTAACACAAGGCATGGAAAGGCAAGGCAAGGAAAGGAAATGCAAGGCTATACATGGCAAGGAAAGGATATACATGGAAAGGAAAGGAAAGACAAGGCTAGACATGGCAAGGCAAGGCACAACATGACATGTAAATACCTAGACCTAGAACTATACCCTATCAACATGTCTTTCCAAGGAAAGGCAAGGTGAGGAAAGGCAAGGCATGGAAATACAAGGCAAGGCATGACAAGACAAGGCATGGAAATACCTAGACCTAGAAAAGGCATGGCAAGGCAAGGCAAGACCTAGACCTATACCTAGACCCAGACCTAAACAAGGTTTGGCAACGAAATGCAAGGCAAGGAAATGCAAGACATGGAAAGGCAAGGCATGGGAAGGAAAGGCTATACATGACAAGGAAATCTATGCATGGAAAGGCAAGGAAAGACAAGGGTATACATGGTAAGGCAAGGCAAAGAAAGGCAAGGCTAGATATGGAAAGGAAAATAATGAGCAGAGATATAATATCTACAGTAGTTTGCATACATCCTTCACTTTAAAAAGACAATCCTTCAAGATGATTAGAGCCCAATTTTACTAATATTAGGTTTACTCTTACCAATATTAATGTATATCCAAATGATGGATTTAAAACAAAGTTTGGACATGTGTTTGGAGCCCAAATCTTGGATGCTCTTAGGCTCAAGTCCTTTGAGAGTCACATCATGATCATGTTGGTGGAAAAAGAGAACTTACACTCAATGGTTATTGGAGTAGTTACCTACCAAAATACACCACTAGTAATCCAAAACAACATCTAATCCAACACCCATGATATATAATTAATATTTGAGGCTATAGTCATTCTTAGAATGTTCCACTTTTTGCACCACATGCTCACATTGAATACGTTTTTTTCCCGAGATGCTAATGACAAAGTGTTTATAAGTATATATATGAAGGTCTAAATTATTAACCTATTTCATAAAAATAATGTTTAGTGTACTTTCAATATCAACATAACAAAGACCCTTTGTTGTTTAATATGGGAACAAAACTCAGAAGTATCAAGTCTACCCAAACTAGCCATGGAAAAGAGGGAGACTAAGGGTTCTCCTATTTCTAATGATGGAGGGTGATGTAACACATGGAAAGGAAATACATGGTAAGGAAAGGTATGGCAAGGCAAGGAAAGGCACGACAAGGCACGACAAGGAAAGATAAGGAATGATGAGACATGGAAAGGAAAGACAAGGCAAGACATGGAAAAGAAAGACATGGCAAGGCATAAGACAAGGCAAGGAAAGGCATGTCAAAAAATGACAAGGGAAGGCACGACAAGATAAGGAATGACAAGACAAGATAACACAAGGAAAGACAAGAGAAGGCATGGCAAGGCAAGGCAAGGCAAGGCAAGGTAATGAAAGGCCTGGAAAGACATGGAAAAAAAAAGCAGGGCAAGGAAAGACATGGCAAGACATGGCATGGAAAGACATGGAAGGCAAGGAAAGGCAAGGAAAGACAAGAAAAGGCAAGGCAAGTCAAGGTAAGGAAAATCAAGGCATGGAAAGAGATAAAAAGGAAAAACATGAAAAGGCATGGCAAGGAAAAGCAAGACATGACAAGGCAATGAAAGGTATGCCAAGGCAATGAAAGGCATGACATGGTAAGGTAAGACCATACATCGCAAGGATAGTCAAGGAAAGATGAGGTAAGGAAACACAAGTCAAGACAAGGCAAGGTAAGGAAATACAAGGTCAATTAGGTGTCACAAGACCCAATGTAGTGTGGTTTTCAAATATGACACGATTAAGAGGAAAATGGCTAAAGGAAAAAATGTATCATTTTCTTATATAATTTATAACAAAGTTGTTTGGATGTACTTTTCAACATTATTATGAACATATTAAGATGCAAATTCATTCATATAGGTTTCCATTAGTATTCTATGGTTGAAATGGTTTTTTGGCATTAAAATTCTTGGAGAAAATGGAAATTGGTGAATAATGTTTTTTTTTAATACATTAAGTGGAAAAATAGCCAAATGACAAAATTTAGCTCTTAAAATTTTCTTTGAAATCTTTAGAAGTTTATCAAGTTCTCCCATAACCCTTGTAGTAAGTCTCACTTATATCTATGTTTCTTTTGTATAAGATGATTTTAGTAATAAAATCATATGGGCATATGCATATACCTAAGTTTGTTATATTTAACCTTGAATTTTACAAGATATTGATTTGAGTGCTTTGAGTGATATAAAAAGGGAGCAAGAAGGATTGATAATATTAATGGTTTGTAAGCCATAGATTCCACGTGAATGTAACTAGCAAAAAAAAAGACACATGTTTACCCAAATCTAATTAAGGATCATACATTCATCAACATCAAATAAAAAAGAAATGTAATTCATAAAAAAAACGTGCCATGAAATGTATATATATTCAACATCGTCTGAACTATACATTTTTTACAAAATGACACAACGTTCCCAACATACAAAATGGTGGAAAGTGCCCTAACATGGAAAAGTGCCATATGGTGGCTTAGATACAAAATGACACTCATTGGTCACTCACTGACCACTTCCGCCCTTGCAACTATCAGGAGCATCCCGAAAATTGATCTTTCTTCTCTTACTCAAAGAATCACCTTGAGTGGTTTTGCGCTCGGGCATTTTTTGTCATTCCAAAGATTGGAAAAAGAAACAAAATTCTTATAAATGGTTTTCCACAATGAATTAATGCACTTACAAAGTGATACTTTGTAATTCAAACTAAGATAACTCACCGCATATGATATTGACAATCATGAGGGTGTTACCCTCATTCACGACCCTAATCTATCAGCGATGCCATCCTATGTCAGTTACAAGGATCAAACCATGGAATTTAAACAAAAATGCATAAAATCAATTCCATTCATGATACATAAAAATTGATCATCAATAAATTATATCAACATGAATAACTTGGGAAATGGTGGAGAGTCGATGGCAGGTGGAGTGCTTGGATGTACAACCTGCTATGAGGAAACATCTACTGTGGCAACCTCCGTTGATGGCACAGATGGAAAAGGTGGTGGGGGTGGGTGGCATACGAGTGCATCCACTATGGATGAATGCAATGGAAAAGATGGTGGGGTTGGGTGGCCTACGAGTGAAACCACTATGGATGGATGTGATATGAACATTGTTGGGGGTGAGTGGTGATAAACCCTCATGGATTTTACGAGGGATTGCAAAACCCTTTGTCTAGAAAGAGGTATCCCAAGAGTCGGGCCAAGGTTCCCAAGGATTGGACTAGCCCTGTAGCTGGAGAAAAAAGATGCGTGGAATGTAAGTAGTGGTGGTGAATGAAACAATGGTGGTATATATGACCCAACAATGGATGAAGCAACCTCCATACATATTTATAATACTTTATTAGTACAAAAAGTAAAATTCAACCAAAAAATATAACAAATTTATGATTTAAAAAATATTTAACTCAACACATGATACCTGTGAAGGTGGTGACTTGTCCATCCCAAGTGGACATGGATCATCACCGTATGATACCGCAACCTGTAGAAACACAAGAAAATTATATTAGGGGATGCTAGAAAATAAAATAATCACTATGGTGAATTTATCAAATGTGACACATACTGATGTATGTGGTACACCTAATGAACAAGATGCCTCTTCTGCTGCATCAATGGTGGAAACCAACACTAATGCATATACTGACATAGAGGGTTTTCTATAGGGGTGTAGCAACTGCAAAACATCATACAATAAGATATGGAAATAAATACAAAAAATACTACACACACACATAATCATGAAGAACATAGAGCTGGTTAAGATACTAACCTCCTCCATGAAACTCTGATGTATACTGGTCTCCATCGGCCCATAACAAGTCTACCCACAACTCGATAATTTATGAGGCTCACATGAATGATCACTTTGTCCATGTTCCATCTCCCAGATGAAATCTGTTGTAGGGGTTGAAGGTTTGAACCCTCTACCAACGTTACCGATAGAAACCTCTTGTCGATATAATGCTATAAAACTCCCATGCTGCACCAGGCTCTCAGTCATAATTGATATATATAATTGTGTCTGTTGGATTCCTTATACAATGGGAAGACGCTGAGTAGGGGGGTTAGGCCTTCACCTAGAAGGAAGAGGACCTAGAATAGGGTCATGCTTAACAATTTCTTTGTCCCGTGAAAACCCTAGACCCACCCCCTAGAATTCACCAATGTCAAAGTAGTTGACATAATGACCCAAAATAAATTCTGCCCATAATTTCCTCAGGAAATATAGAGGCACTTCCCTGTTATTACAGGGAGGTTTGTTGAACACCATGAACCGTCTATCCATTCGGTTATCCTTAAATTGTTGGTGGATGCACCAATCCATACAAATATGTCCCTTTTTTACTAGTGGTTGTAGTCCAGTTCTAGGATCAACAAATAGTGACATCAAATCTTGTTTCATAATGTTCAAGTCTCTGGCTTGGTTTTTATCGATGATAGTCCTGTAATAGTCAGACATCCTAGACATGTATTCGGAAATAATGGTTAATTTCCCTTGGTACCTTGCAATGTATGATACAATGGCGGCCAATGAAGTGGACAATGACAATTGACTAGGATCTTTTGTATTCCTTAAGTCATGAACAATTGATCTCAAAGACATCAACCCTTCATCAATTTATGTGTTTATGTTTGTTGGTTGTGGGTTGGGGTTTTCTATGCATTCATGTGGTTGTGTGGGGTTTTGGTTGTGTCCAGGTTCCATATTAATTATTCTATTGCAACTTAATAAGGGATTTTATATAAATTAGGTTGTTTTTTTTTAATTAATTTAAAAAATTATAAAAAAAATGCAATTAAATAGTTTAAGAAATTAAAATAACATGAAATTAATCACAAATAAATACTTGGCTTGCCTCCGAGTTGATGTTAGGATATTGTGGAAACTTGGTGAGAAAAATCCCTCCTTTTAATTCACTCAATATCTCCTAAAACATGAGGCATGTAATCAATATGGCCGAAAACCACGTCGCGAGCCCTTTTATTGGGCCCAACAAGAACGTGCATGTGTTCGTGGAAATGCACACGAATTCCTTGTTGGAAAATTGTTCTAGAAAATTGGTTTTCATTGATGTCAACCCTTAGAGATTGATATTGTAGATTGATTTCAACCCTTGAAGCAAGTCTGGTAGCAAATTCTGGTAGCCCTAGAGCTATGGTTAAGGATCCCGAAAGTAATTAAGGAATAAACACATGAATACCAATGAATATGTAGGGAATACTATCATAGATAGATAGTACATGTCATTTCATTTCTGGTGATATGTGGTATGTTACGTGGTTCCTCATGGTTAGTGAGATATGACCCCCAAGAATATTCTAGGAGCCCCTAGAAGGTCAACACAAAGTCAATTATTCTAGAAGCTCCTAGAAAGTCATCAAGAAGTTTTCTAGTCAAAGTGGTTATAACAAGAAATCAATTATGGGTAAAGTAGTTGTAATAAATTTTTTTCTAGTCAAAGTGGTTGAACAAGAAATTAATTAATTATGGGTAAAATGGTTGCAACAAGAAACTAATTAAGGATAAAGTAGTTGAAACAAAATATTTATTACTTGAATAATTCAAGAAATGTTAGAAAGTGGGTTAGCCCTAGATTGAGGAGAAGAGGTACAACAATTACAAGTTGTCCCTAAAGGAAGTTACTTGGGAAGTATAAATAAGATATTAAGAGACTTCCATTATCACCTATTGATAATATTGAATATCTATAAGTGAATGAGGTAACCAAGGATATCTGAGGTGAATTTCAGAGGAAAGGTGAAGTAAAGAAGGCTGAAAATCCAAGGGAGGATGAAGTCTTTTAATGATGTGTTCTAAGGTATGTTATTTACAAGTCATCTCACCATTTTCGAAATAAATTTTTTTCTAGAATAACGCAGATAGAAAAAATTAGAGGCTATTGCTGACACATATCAAGGTGCATGTGGTAGAAATTTCATCTTTTGGGTCGTTGTATTTTGGGAGATAGACTCCGTGGAAGATAGAGCTTTTGACTAGTCCTCAAACTAGTTTTAAACCAATGTTCCGGGTAAAACAATAATAATTTTTTCATGGAAGATCCCAATTAAGTGAGACCAATGAATTGGATATATTATAGGGCATAGTATGTTGTGTGAAATTTTCAGATCGAGATATCAAATATTTCATGCGTGGTATGCTCTACAAGTTCACTCTCTAGCATGATCCAGAATTCAGCAAGGTCTATTATTTTTTCTATAACTCCAATTCTGGGATGTTCCAAGTAGTGAAACTTGGAGGAATTGTAGAGAAGACATTGAATAATATTGTGTACAATTTTCAAACCTTTATTCATTACATGTACGGAGTTATTCTTGTTGAAATTTAGGGTTGTTGACTAATCCAAAAACTAGTCCCGTGAGACTAAGGTAAAGTTTGATGAAGATGCTATTCTCTTGTTGCTGAAGTATAGGAAGGTCTAAAGGTCTATGATCATATACAACAGGTCAACTATAGGATCATAGGTATTTTTATATGCTTAGTTTGAAGTTGCATGTTGGTGATTTTGTGGAGCATGCTTGAGGCATGTCTTGGTGAGTTTGTTTTTGGTATATATCTTGTGGTGCATTGTGAGAGGCATTTGTTAGTGGTATTGGTATATGATTGGATTATGAGTGGTATATTCTTGAGGGTACCTAATCATGAGGTTTTGGCACATGGTTTGATGTGAGGGTTTATGGCATTTGGTTTATGGATAATATGATATATTGCTAGAGGAATTTTGTTGGATATCTTGGTGTATCTATTTGGTATTGGTTAAGGTACATGTTGAGTACATTGTTGATACATATAGTTGATAAATTGGCACATACATAAGGTACATGATATGGTGATGTTGGTACATCTTGATGAGACATAGTTTGAGTTGTTATTGACACATGATTGATACATGGTTAGAGGCACTTGTTGGTAATCTTGTTGGAGATATTTGTAGCGATATTGGAACATGGTTTATGGATGAAGTGGCATACATGTCTTGGAATATTATTAGAAGCACATATTGATATTGGTTATGAGTTGTTGTGAGTGGTTTAGGTTGATGCAAATATGGGTGATGTTGTGCATATGATTGAGAGAGTTGTCTTGTTGGTTGATCTATGTGATTAGATCTAGTTTGGTTGACGAGATTGATGTGAGAGATTCTTGGTACATGTTGTGATAGGTTGGACACAATGACAGGTTTGATAAAGTGATAGGTTGATAGTGGTAGTGGTTGATTAAGTGTTAGTGACAAGTTGTCTACATTTATATTTCAGGGCAGTTAGATGGGGGAAGGAAAGGGGGTTGTAGCCTCCTTTCGATTGGAGCCATAGAATCAGGGAGTTGGAGCCTGAGAACTACATGGTTGTAGCCACCTTTTGGTTTGAGCCAAAGAACATAGGGGTTTAGATCCTCCTTCCAGTTGTAGCTGGAGAATTGGATGTTGGTGCTTCCTTCAATGTAATTTTTCTAACATATAAGAAAATAATTATGTAGTTTTCTCCCACACTAGGTTTCCACGTAAACTTCTGGTGTACTTTGTACTTGATGTGATGTTGTTGATGTTATGATGCTTATGAAATATTGAATGCATTCATAGACACTACATTGATGATGAAATAATGAACATTGTTGAATAAGTTAAAAGAACATACATTGTGGATAAAAGTGGAATAAAGTGCTCATACTAATTCAACCCCCCTCTCAGTATTCCAACAATTGGTATCAGATCAGGTCCTTCAAGAAAAAAATTTAACCAATGGAAGGTAGATCATGGAGTGTACTAAGAATGGAGTACCAATGTTTAATTGTCAGAACGATCAGAAGTATGAAATGTGGAATATCAGAATAAAAACATTTTTAAAGGCACAAGGATATGGTATTTGGAAATAATTTGTGATAGGATATGATGCTACAAATAAATCGAAGACTGTATACAAGAAAGAATTGAATAAGAACAACAAATTAACAATTGATTTCATTCTAGAAGGACTATGTAATTCAACAAAAGAAAAGGTGGGAAAATGTTCATCAACTAAAGAAATTTGGGGTAAGCTACATAATCTCTCTGCTAAAAAAGATGTAGGTACAGAACAAGAA
>JASDQU010751583.1:7690-18799 GCA_032191745.1 Picea mariana
GTTGTTCCAACCAATCCATCCCAATAATCATATCATAAGACCCTAGTGGCAGGATGTTCAGATTGGTCCTTATCCTTTGACTATCTAAATTGAACTCAAGATCAGAAATAAAGTTAACTGCTTTTCTTTTAGTCCCTGTTGCTAGTTGTACAAGACAAGGTTTCCCATGCTTTTGTTTCTTAAGTTTATCCGACTCTACTACATAAGGAGTAATATAACTTAACGTAGCTCCAGGGTCAATTAAAATATAAATTTGAGTGTCAAGGATTTTACCTTCAATCTCTACCACGGAGGACTAGTGGTCATCTTGTCGACCATCTATGGCTGCATTTATCTGATGCAGACTTCTACCCATGTCACCCATTGTCGAGGCTTCCTACAAATTGTGAACAACAATTTTGTTTCCTACAATTAAACATGGATAGTTCCTCCTTAGATGAGGTTCTCCACACTCCCAACACTTTAATGGCTCGCGGGAGTTGTCCCCAAACTTCTTCATTCCAAGGTTTACCGGTTTACTGCTACCTTGCGTATTTGGATGATTGGAGTGAAAATCCTTCCTTCGGAAACCCTTTTCTGCATTCTGATAAGGAGTTGGCTGGTATCTCTTCTTCCACTAGTTTATTCCATCTTGCTTCTTATCCTTCCAGGTCTTGGGAAACTCTACCCACTATTTATACTAGTCATAGCACATTCGTGCCTTCCTGAATGACTCACTCAAGGATTTGGGGTTGTCAAACTCAATTCTGTGACTGTAGGATTGTGGTAAACAACTTAAGAATGGTTGGATTTTTACCTTATCCTCCCGGATGTATGGTACGAACCTTAGTAGTTACAGAAATTTATTTATAAGGTCATCCATCGTCATTTCTCCGAGTCGTAATTCATAAAATTCTTTCGTCTTCCTTTCATAATAGCTCTCAGAAAGGTATTGTTTCTTAAAATACTTCTTGAAGTCGAACCATTCCAACTGTTTCTCCTTTAGGCCCTTGGCCAATTTCAGGTCCTGCCACCAAATGCTGGCCTTTCCCTTCATATTGTAGATGGCCATTCTAACCTTCATGTTGTTGTAATAGTTGTAGATTTGGAAGTATTTTTTGATGTCCAACAACCATGCCTCGGCTTCTTCTCCTGTCTTGGACTCTCCATCAAAAGTAGTTGGTTTAATCTTTTTAAATTCTCCTTCAAGTTGGTCTGTTTGTTTTCTTTTCTTGTCTGGTATGGTTTTGTCTTTAGTTGAAGGTGTCCATTCAGATGAACTGTCTCCTTTTTCTATTTTTGCACTAGAATTCTTGGAGGCCCTTTTCTTGACCTCTTCTTCATGGTTATCATCTTTTGGGATTTTCTTGGTTACTATACTACGCAACAAGACTTCATTTATCTCTTGCTGTTCCTGTTGTTCCTTCTTTAATTTTTCATTATCGGCCTTGAAAACCTTTATTTCAATTATAAGGTTTCTCATTGTTTCCAACACCTCCATGGGTGAGCTTCCATCACTATTTTGTCTCAAATCTCTGGGAGGTCCTTGCTGCAGATTCTCTTCCATTCTGATTTCTGCACCTTCTTGAGTTTCCATTGTTTAACACAAAAGAGAAAAGCTTTATGTTTGCAATTCACAAGGTTTGTTAGTTTTCTCATAGACTAGAATATATATACTAAGCAATTAATGTGGGCCTGTTCAGGCCCAGTGTTGTAACTTTTGCTCTGATACCATATGTAATGAACCTAAAAAATCACCATAAAAAAAATAAAAAATTATTCCCATGGCATAAATCAATTTCGTTTTAAGCTTATAATGTAAAAAAAACAGGAATGATTCAATTCTGACTGTAAGGGTATTATTACACCAATATAATCTACTTTGAACAGAAACTTCTGTGGGTAAAAAGAAAAAGTCCCTCCATGATTTTGTTCCTTCCCTTATTCCCTGCACCCTTCCAGCATACTCAAAGTAAGAGGGTGATACGAACTTAGCTCGAGGGAGCCTCTGTTGTTCAGAGAGAGAAAAGGATATCACCCTGAAGTGTTCAGAGCAAGGCTGAGAGAAACATCATCTCGTAGGGGTCGAGATCTAGTAGAAAAATGCCAAATCTTCCTCACCAGATATCTTTAGGAGAACAAACGGTGATAAAATTGTCGGGAAAAGGACCGAAATCTAGTGGATTGTTAGATCCCATAGATTTGTGTAGAAGTTAAGGATGAGTTATCAAAACTCAAGAGGGTAACGATAATATGTCTTTAGAGGAACGGATGGTGGAAAGTTCATCAGGAAAGTACCAAAATCCTATGAACCGTCAGATCATAAAGTTCTATGCTGATGTTAAGGATGATCCTTCCCTAAGCTTAGGAGGGTAGCAACTGTTGGATGACGAACCTCCAAAATGCGAAAGGAATAGGTGGGACCCACATTTCGAGGTTTTTAGGGTTTCGAACTTCGCGAGTTTCAATACTCGAACATCAAATCACAGCAACTTGCGAAAAGAGAAAAGGGACGAGTGGGACCTGCCTTTGGGGGTTTCAGGGTTTAGAGTTTCATGAATTCAAAGCCTAACCTCTACACCCCAGAACTCCTGAAATTGGGAAAAGTGAAAAAGAGGAAAGATGGGACCCCCTTCAGGATTTCAGGATTTGGAATCCTATGACTTCAAACGCCAAGCCTTTACACACTAGAACTTTCGAAATCGTGAAAAGTGAAAAAGAGGAAAGGTGGGACCCCCTTCGAGATTTCGGGATTTGGAATCCCGTGACTTCAAACGCCAAGCCTTTACACACCAGAACTTTCTAAATCGCGAAAAGTGAAAAATATTAAAGGTGGCACCCGTAATTTCAAGATTTCGGAACTCGGGGTTTCAGGGTTTCAAATGTCAAACAACAGCGCAAACATATCCCAAAGCTCCGAAAAGGTAAGGTGGGACCCGAAATTTTGGGATTTCGGAACTCGGGGTTTTGGGGTTTCAAATGTCAACAACCACGCAAGACATTTCCTGAGGTTCTGAAAAGGTAAAGTGGGACCTGCTACCTCAGGATTTCAAAACTCGGGGTTTCTGGGTTTCAAATGTCAACAACCGCGTAAGACATTTATCGAGGTTTCGAAAAGGTAAAGTGGGACCCGCTACTTCAGGATTTTGGGATTTATGAACACATGGTGCATAAACAAAAAAGAAAAAGAAAAACTGAAAAGCGAAACGTGGAAGCTTTGGGGTTTCAGGATTTGAAACTTCATGAGTTCAGAATCCATACATCAATATACACGAAGCTCCAAAAGGTGAAAGGGAAGTTGGACTAAGTGTTCCTATCAAAAAGTTAAGGAAATAAAAACAAACGCAAAGGGAGAGAGAGCTCCTATTGTAACTCTTCACACTAGTTTTATCACTCCTTGGTCTTTAACCTTTGTGTGTATTCTCAAGATTCATTTTTTGGGAGAAATTTTACTTTTGTTTCTGGGAGACTAAGGGTGTAGAAGGATACGATATACCTTTACTTCACAGAATTCTGAACACCTAAGGACTTAGCAAATTTACACGCACAGAGGGACACAAGGGATAAAATTCTCTGTATAGGGTAAATTCTATAATATCCACTTAAAGCCCCTTTTAAATCAATGCATTAAACATCAACAGTACTAGATCTATGCATCTATGAAAATACATAGTTAAGAATATCATTCCATCAAACGAATTACAACTATATATATATATACGGATTTCCTTCACATAAATTTCTCATAACAAACATAAACAAAGAAGAGGAATCGTTGCAGTTTCATTTTTTAATCAGATACAATGCATCAGATATCAAATCATTCAATAAAGAATGGAAACTATTCTAGTTCAGATTTATAGGATACATGACATAAGATGAAAATATAGCCATTCATAATAAAAAGGGATAGATCAACATATCTGAATCCAATCTGCGGGAAGACAAAGGGAATGACCACATTCCTTCCAACCGTAGAACAGGGCTGCCAAATCTACTTGCCTGATTCACCCCCTAGCCTGACCATGAATCCATGAGGGCGAACTTGGAAACTCCTCCTTAGCAGTGTCCTTCAATTCCATCAGTTCTCCTCTTGCCTCACACTTACTCAACAATGTTCATAATAGCAAGACAATTCTATTTTAGCAAGCTCCTCTTGCCTCACACTCAATCCACAATGTTCATAATAGCAAGAGAGCTCAGTAATCCTTTCCTTGCATACTTGGCGGTGTCCTGCCTCCTCGCATATGCTATTTATCCATTATTACCTAGGTCTTTTCCCTCCTTTGGGGATTTTCATAGCTTTTCTTAATCCCTGATTTGCAGGGGCTACCAGTGGCCAAATCTCTGAGTTGCCACTTGTAATCATCAGCCCAGGGGCAGTTCCAGCTTGTTCCCCACGCATGGAGTCATGGTCAGCTGATCTTAACATGGCTATTCCATTTGTCCTCCTGTAGTTAATATAATTATTTTGTTGTGATACAAGTGTCATATTCAAATAGTTAGTTGGGTCCAAATAGATCTATGCCCAATAGTCACAATAATTAAATACGATTATTAAATTCGAAATTCAAAATTGCCATAAATGGAAAAAAAATTTCCAGATTCGAATTTGCCAAAAACAGAAATAAATTTCCAGCACATAAAAATATTTATTTTGGGGGGATGTCACAAGTCATTTGCTGGGAACTATGGAAATGTAAGGCGTTTGTCAAAATCTCTAGAGGCATGGATGTGATATATTTTGAAGGAGTTGGAACATGGTTTTTGAAGTATCTATCTACAAATTCCAGGTCCATTTGACCTTGCCTTGTTGAGTTCAGTTAAGATCCTGATGTTGAGTAAGATACTTTGTTGGTCGAGCACTCCAAGCCTGGTAACAGGAGGATGTCAAGTGATGCTTCGTGTTGAAATTTGACTATTCTACATTTATAATTGCTTCAACCACAACCAAGAAGGAGTTGATTTACTAGATGGGTATTCATCTATTACAAATAGAGACAGGTTTCAATCCTAGAAGACTCTTGTCTGAAATAAATCTCTGGTTTCATATGGGAAATATATCGGCCAAAATTTACATCATATGCCTGATGAGAATGTAGTATATCGATTTTAGGTTTGAAGGAATAAAATCAGGCAGATCTGAGACTTTCAGGTAACTGATTAGCATGATCAGAATTGATGTACAAATATAGTTTTCGGTGATCAAATTGGTTCGAGATTGAGAGCAGAAGATATAGTATTTCCAGAAAGAAATGCACATGTGGCAGAGTATCACAAAAGTTCAATGAAGTTGATCAAATAGCTACATGATTCCAGGGGAATTTATCAAATGCCAATTAGTGGAAAAATTTCTAGGAATACAAGCAATAATCCCATATTTCAAGGCTATCAAGTATTTCATCAAAATTCTTTGAGAAGCATTGAGGATTTAAATAAATAGGTGGTAGAGTTCATGGAATATAATGGATCTGCAATAATTCCACATTTTCAATAGGAAGATTTCAAGGAAGGAGTTTAGCATTCGGTTCAAGATTTAAGGCTTAAGTTTACAACATCAAAGAACATCTCTAGATTGATGAAGCCTGCTTGGCAAATTATTAATGGTGACAGAGCACATCTGGCAGTGTACTAGTTTGAAGATCCATATGTTCAGGAAATGATCAACATTTCTTCAAGGCTTGAATTAAACAGTCAAATGATAGGATCAGATTTGGGTATAATCTCTAGGTTTGAAGGGGATACTTGGCAACAATGAATCACCAATCAAAGTCCAACTCTAGATTCACAATAAGGGATTCAATCAGTGATTTTAGTCAACAATTTGGCATTTAAGGTACAATTGAGATTCTCAAGCCATAAATTTCAACAGACAAATGGCAAATCCATCATCAACCTTAGCTATTTGGGACTTTCGCAACCAACTTTAGTTTAGAAATTTGTTTCTATTAGATTTTGTTGTTATTAGACTTTACAATAGACATTTTATAGAAATAGGTAGGGTAATATGCCTATTCAGAGGAGGGGGAGAGAGAGGGTAAGGCATGGGAAGATATTGATGAAATATCATCCAGTCTAAGTTATTGTGGCCTGAGGGAATTGTATTTCTATGATCTCTTCTGACATTGGAGATCTATGATATTTTCTTTATCAGATCGTGATTTTTCTTGTCTAAACATTGTTTTTCCATATTCCTTATTTTACATTTTGTTTCTCATCTTTCTTGAATGAATTGCAGACATTGAGAATCAATGGCTTCTCATGGATGATAGATTCTCGAGTGGTAAAGATTTTTTCATGACTGCCTATTATTTGTGTTTTTTTTTTCAAGTACCATTTCATCCATTTGACAAAGAGACTCTTGGTTTGATGGGTGTTCTACTTTTTGCTTATTCCCTATTCTTCTACCCAATTTCATATAAACATTTATCTTATATACAATTTGATTTCCTTTGATTAATGATGCAGGAGCATCTCAAGTGAGCCAGCGTGGGGATAAAGGACAGCTGGAAAAGTGCCCAACGCAAATTTTGAAATTATCTTGAAGTTAATGCGCCAATATTAAATGAGATAATTAAGAAGGAGTGCACTTGTAATATTGTAAAGGACCTTGAGTGATCCACTCTCCTCCATAGTAGGTAGAAGGCATTTATAATAGTTAATGAAGGTAGATAGAATTGAATGTTATATTAGATAGTTTTAGAGTGCAAGAGGGAAACGGGATATAGACACCCTCATTGTGTATTGTAATAGAGAATCGAAAAAATAGAGAAGAGGATGCCAATTGAGAGCATAGAGCATAGAAGAGAAGAAGCAGAGAGCTGTGTAGAAGAACTCCATGTACAAAAGTTCTRGATTAATACAAGAAKGCTTGATTCAAACTCATGGTGTTCAAATATTCTMTGTATATGCATTTTTTAATGTTATGCTCATGAATGTTTTCCTCTTTCTATCATGCAATTGCTTTTATTCTATGTATGAATGATTTCTTGTTGAATGTTTGAAATCTGAGAGGAAAGGGAAAAGGAATGAATTTCAATTGTTTCTCTATCTGAGCAAGAATTCCTGCAAGAAGTGTAGTTGAATTGTCCACAAGGAGTGCGTTGACAAAGGGTTAAAAGGTTTGTCTCTGAAAGCTCAGTCTAGATAGCTTTTGTTCTCATTTCCTCAGAAGTGCAGTTAGGCACAGGAACTGTGCAAGGTGTGTGCAGGCTGAATAGATTTTTAGGGTATGTAACTTGAATGAAGTATTGAGAGACTACTACTGCAGCGAGTGCGCAGAGTCGAAAGATTCCAATTCCTTGGAGTGATAGAGGAATTTGCTGCAAGGAGTGCGAGCAGGATTTTTCTAAAAGACTCGTAGATTATGAATTAGAACAATGAGAAGGAATTGCAAGCTTGCGTCGTAGGCAGTTGAGTATCGTGTGAAACCCACTCGGTAAAAAGTTGCAGACGTCCTTGAGAAGGAAAGAATGGTCAGTTGGAATTCTCTGTGGAGAATTCGTGAAGTCCCATGAGCTGTTAGATCTCATGGAGGAGCAAGGGAGTTATGGCGAGTATTTCCCAAAGGTTTAAGCTTAGGAGAGAAAGAACCATAGATTCAATCCAACAAGGGTCGTTGGATTTACAAGTGGGTTTCTATTTTTGGGTTTCAAAGATTGAAGTCCCATAATATTTGCAACAGGACTCATGAAATCACAAAACGCGAAGTCCCAAAGGGATGAAAGGATTTTGTGGGCCACAGAATTAGCAGAGTGGACAGGTGGCACACTCTTGACAAGGGAATCAATTCTGTTGACTATTTCGGGGTTTCATGGGGTGAAGTCCCGAAACCTTTGCATCAGGAATCATGAAATCACGAAGTCCAAAGTCCCGACTGAGTGAAGGGTTGTTGAAAAGTCAAATCTTGTGAGAACATCAGAGTTTTGATAATTCAGATTTTGGAAGTCGAGGGGATGAGTTGCTTGACATCGCAACCCCTGAAATCGTGATAAGGAGAAATTCAAAATAGAGAGAGAGAGAGAGAGGGTCAAGTGTTGATTTTTTTTGGGTTTCGAAGATTGAGAGACAAGGCGCTTGACCACTAGATTCGCGAAAGTGTGAAGTCCGATCTCTCGAAGTATAAAGGGGGGAATTTCTCAAAGGTATTGTGGGTGTAGATTTCCTAAAAGGGAAATAAGAGAGCCATTATCAAGAGCTCTTTGGGCTAGTGGAAGAGAAAAGATCTTATGTACGTGGACTTCCGACCTACAGGTTGGGAGGGTTGTGTGCATCATTTTTGGTATCAGAGAACATAAAGGTTTCTTTTCTTTCTGTAGAAGGGAAAAGGAGAATTCACCATGCCACCCAGAATAAGGGACAGGCAAACACCTGATCCACTAGAGGATAGGGAAATGCCGAGAAGAAGAGGTAGGCAAATGCCTGATCCATCCATAGAAAGAGAAATGCGTGATTTACGCACCAGAATTGAAGACATGGAGACGACACAAAGGCGTATAGTCGGTGTTGGGGATCTTAGTGATTCTGAAAGTGAAATTGAGGCTGAACATGAAGGGGAAGAAGTTGCAGCCTAAGATGTAGGAAACGAACGCTTGATTAGAGCTATTGCAAGAATGGGTGCACGAGCGAAAATGGGCATTCCAGTTGATGAGGGAAATCTAGATGTAGAGGAGCTTCTAGACTGCATTAGAGCTCTAGACACATATTTTGACTATGAAGATGTCGAAGAGGACAAGAAAGTCAAACATGCTATCACAAGATTGAAGGGACATGCAACATTGTGGTGGGATGAACTATAAGTTGACATTCGCTGCAAAGGAAAGCAGAAGATCGAGCTGGAACAGAATGATCGTGAAGATGAAGGTGAAATTCATCCCTAGATATTACCAGATTACTCTATTTCGAAGAATGCAAAACTTGAGACAGAAGTTGATGACAGTGAAAGAATATACTGAAGAATTCTACAGGCTAAACATTAGGGAAGGTCATCGAGAAAGATATGATGAAAAGGTTTCCAAATACTTTAATGGCCTGGGATATGACATTCAGGATGAGATGAGTATGATAACCATCCGAATGGTGGAAGATTCTTATCAGATGGCTCTAAAATTTGAAGAGAAGCTGAGCCGAAAAGAAGGTCAGAGAGATCGGGGCAGAGGTTATCCTAAGGGAAAATTAGTTGTCCAGGATAAAAATCAGAAACCCAAGGAGGACTGGAAGAAACCTCAGACTTGAACTGAGAGAGGTGGAAGCTCACAGTGAGGGCAATATGCTGAACAGAGAGGGAAACATACCGAACAGAGAGGAGATTACACTGATAATAATATTTTTTCTTGTACCAGAGGTACAGGAAGAGGAAGAGGTGGAGTAATAACATACTTCACATGTGGAAAGAATGGGCACAAGTCTTACGAGTGTCCAGATAAAAAGAAAGAAGGTGGAGAGACTAACATCGCTGAAGCGTAGAGGTAGAATATTGAGGCAGAAGATGCTGAAGGTGGAAGATCGATGATGATGCGAAATTCTCTTTTGACACCAGAGAAAGAGGTGGAGAGTTCACTCCAAAGAAATAGACTTTTCCGGACTGCTTACAAGACCAAGTACAGGGTATGCAAGGTCATTGTGGACAGTGGTAGCACAGATAATCTCGTTTCTACAGAGATGGTAGAAAAGCTAGAGCTGGAGACGATTGATCATCCAAGCCCATACAAAGTTTCATGGCTACAAAAAGGACATCAGGTAACTGTCACTAAATAGTGTTTAGTTGAATTTAATATAGGAGGATATAATGATAAGATACTCTATGATGTTATTCCCATGGATGTTTGTCATCTATTGCTAGGTAGGCCATGGCAATATGATAGAAATGTGATTCATGATGGGAAAATGAACACATACACCCTAGAGAAGAATGGGGGAACTCACATGTTGCTTCCAATCAAAGATAAGGAGGTTAAACCTGAGGTAAGCGACACTGTACTTCTCATGAGTGGGAAGGAACTTCTTATGGAAGTTGAGAAGAAGGTGGAACTGCAATTCATTGTGGTCAGGAAGCCAAAAATTGTTTTGACCAACATAAGGGTAGATGATTTACCAGAAGAGGTTCAGGAACTACTGGAAGAGTTCACTGACATAGTAGTGGATGAACTACCTCGTTCATTGCCACCAATCAGAAGTGTAATTCATCACATCGATCTCATACCAGGAGCCATTTTAGTAAACAAATCCGCATACAGATTGATGTTGCAAGAGAATGAAGAGGTCAAAAGACAAGTCCGAGATTTGTTGGACAAAGGTTTGGTCAAGGAAAGCTTGAGTCTGTGTGTTGTTCCAACAGCACTCAGTCCGAAGAAAGACGGAGGCTAGAGGATGTGTACTAACTCGAGGGAAATTAACAAGATAACCATCAGGTATAGAATTCCATTGCCAAGGATGGATGATCTGATGGATTGCTTGAGTGGATCAATTTTTTTTTCGAAGATTGATTTGAAAAGAAGTTATCATCAAATCCGCATGAGAGAAGGTGATGAATGGAAGACAGCCTTTAAGACCAATGAAGGGTTGTATGAATGGCTTGTTATGCCTTTTGGTTTAACGAATGTGCCAAGTACCTTCATGAGGTTGATGAACGAAATCCTAAGGGAGTTCACCGGAAAATTTGTTATCGTATACCTGGATGACATACTAATTTTCAGTAAAACAGTGGCAAAGCATCTGAAACATTTGGCTACAACAATGCAAAGGTTACAGTAGGAGAAGTTGTTGATAAACATGAAGAAGTCCTCATTCATGAAGACAGAGCTCATTTATTTGGGGTTCATTATTTCTGCAGATAAGTTGAAGATGGATCCAGATAAGGTGGAGGTAATTAAGAATTGGCCATCACCTAAGAATACCTTTGAGGTGAGAAGTTTTCATGGATTGGCTAGTTTCTACCAAAAATCCATTAGGAATTTTAGTTGAATTAGTGCACCAATGATGGATAGAGTGAAGAAAAGACACAAATCTTTTCACTGGACAAAAGAGGTTGAGAAGAGTTTTAATCTGTTGAAGAGGAAGATCACGGAATAACCAATTCTGGTGTTGCCTGATTTCCAAAAGACATTTCAAGTGAAATGTGATGCAAGTGGA
>JASDQU010751583.1:22964-35254 GCA_032191745.1 Picea mariana
TACAAAAAGGACATCAGGTAACTGTCACTAAATAGTGTTTAGTTGAATTTAATATAGGAGGATATAATGATAAGATACTCTATGATGTTATTCCCATGGATGTTTGTCATCTATTGCTAGGTAGGCCATGGCAATATGATAGAAATGTGATTCATGATGGGAAAATGAACACATATACCCTAGAGAAGAATGGGGGAACTCACATGTTGCTTCCAATCAAAGATAAGGAGGTTAAACCTGAAGTAAGCAACACTGTACTTCTCATGAGTGGGAAGGAACTTCTTATGGAAGTTAAGAAGAAGTAGGAACTGCAATTCATTGTGGTCAGGAAGCCAAAAATTGTTTTGACCAACATAAGGGTAGATGATTTACCAGAAGAGGTTCAGGAACTACTGGAAGAGTTCGCTGACATAGTAGTGGATGAACTACCTCGTTCATTGCCACCAATCAGAAGTGTAAGTCATCACATTGATCTCATACTAGGAGCCAGTTTAGTAAACAAATCCGCATACAGATTGATGCCGCAAGAGAATGAAGAGGTCAAAAGACAAGTCCGGGATTTGTTGGACAAAGGTTTGGTCAAGGAAAGCTTGAGTCTGTGTGTTGTTCCAACAGTACTCAGTCTGAAGAAAGACAGAGGCTAGAGGATGTGTACTAACTCGAGGGTGATTAACAAGATAACCATCAGGTATAGAATTCCATTGCTAAGGATGGATGATCTGATGGATTGCTTGAGTGGATCAAATTTTTTTTTGAAGATTGATTTGAAAAGCAGTTATCATCAAATCCGCATGAGAGAAGGTGATGAATGGAAGATAGCCTTTAAGACCAATGAAGGGTTGTATGAATGGCTTGTTATTCCATTTGGTTTAACGAATGTGCCAAGTACCTTCATGAGGTTAATGAACGAAATCCTAAGGGAGTTCACCGGAAAATTTGTTATCGTATATCTGTATGACATACTAATTTTCAGTAAAACAGTGGCAGAGCATCTGAAACATTTGGCTACAGTGATGCAAAGGTTATAGTAGGAGAAGCTGTTGATAAACATGAAGAAGTCCTCATTCATGAAGATAGAGCTCATTTATTTGGGGTTCGTTATTTCTGCAGATAAGTTGAAGATGGATCCAGATAAGGTGGAGGTAATTAAGAATTGGCCATCACCTAAGAATACCTTTGAGGTGAGAAGTTTTCATGGATTGGCTAGTTTCTACCAAAAATCCATTAGGAAGTTCAGTTGAATTAGTGCACCGATCATGGATACAGTGAAGAAAAGACACAAATCTTTTCACTGGACAGAAGAGGTTGAGAAGAGTTTTAATCTGTTGAAGAGGAAGATCACGGAACAACCAATTCTGGTGTTGCCTTATTTCCAAAAGACATTTCAAGTGAAATGCGATGCAAGTGGATTTTCAATAGGGGCAGTGTTGAGTCAAGAAGACACGCTGATAGCATACTTCAGTGAGAAGCTGAATGAAACCAAGATAAAATAATCCACTTATGATAAGGAATTCTATGCTATTATATAGGCCTTGAAGAAATGGAGACATTACTTAATCCCAAAGGAGTTTGTCTTATACAGTCACAATCATGCATTGCAATTTGTGACTCAACATGAGAAGTTGAATCAAAGACATGTTAAATGGGTTGAATATATAAAAAATTTCACTTTTGTGATTAAACATATTTCTGGTACTGCTAACAAAGTTGTTGATGCTTTGAGCAGGAAGTGTTTGCTATTGCAGGAGTTCAAAGTCAAAACATTGGGTTTTGATGATATCAGGGACATGTACAGAAATGATCCAGATTTTAAGGAGGCGTATGAAGTAGCTGAGAATCCAATTCTTAGAGATAGAAGCCAATGGATAGAATACATGATCTAGGAAGGATTACTATTTAAAGGTAATCAACTTTGTATTCCAAAATGCTCCATGGGGGAGAATTCATTGAAGGAGAAACACAGTGGAGGATTGGTAGGACACTTTGGTCGTGACAAGACATTCGCAAAGTTGAATGAGTCATATTTTTGGCTAGGAATGCGAGCATACATCAAGATATTCGTGGATAGATGTAGAATTTTCTAGCATTCGAAGGGGAAGAGATAGAATGCAGGGTTTTATCAACCATTACCCATACCTGAGAAGCCATGGGATGTAGTCAACATGGATTTCATATTGGGTTTGCGAAGAACACAAAGAGGTTTTGACTCAATCTTTGTGGTGGTGGATATATTTTCCAAGATGGCACGCTTCATTCCATGTCAGAAAACCAGTGACGCAACTCACATTGTGAATCTGTTTTTCAAAGAAGTCATTCGACTTCACGGCTTACCAAGGAGCATAGTTTCGGATCGAGACACTAAGTTCATAGGACACTTTTGGAGGACCTTATGTAAGAAACTGGGAACTAACTTATCGTTTAGTTCAGCTTATCATCCTCAGACGGATGGATAGACAGAAGTGGTGAACAAAAGTCTAGGAGACTTGCTGAGAAGCCTAGTGAGAGAACACCATAGCCAGTGGGACAACATATTACCACAGGTAGAGTTTGCTTATAAAGACTCAGTTAATAGAAGCATGGGGCAGATTCCATTTCAGATTGTCTATGGCATGCAGCCGAGAGGAATTTCTGAATTGAGAGATTCAGAACAGACTGTGATTAGGAGCGCTAGTGTAGAAGATTTTGCAGAGGCGATGAAGGAACTTCATAGCCAGGTAAAGGAGCATTTACAGAACTCGAGCCAGGAATATAAGCGCAGATCAGATCAACATAGGAGACGACTTCAATTTTAGGTTGGTGATTTTGTTCTGGCACATTTGAGAAAGGAAAGGTTCCTAAGAGGAACATATAATAAACTGAAGATGAAGAAAATTGAACCATGTAAGGTCTTGAAGAAATTTGGGGCAAATGATTACGAGATTGAATTACCCAATGGGATCAGAATTTTCCTGATATTCAATGCATCAGATTTGTACCCATATAAAGCTGGGGAAACAGGAACAGAAAATGAAGAGCCAGAGGTCCAGTGGACAAAGAAGATGCCAGTTGCAGAAAAGCCCCAGATGGAGCACATACTGGACAAAAGGGTCAGCAAGAAGACTAGGCGAAATAAATACTTTGAATATTTGGTCAAGTGAAAGGGCCATCTAATTGAAGATGCCAGCTGGGAGAACGAAACAAACATCTAGAGGCATGGACACACTGTACGCGAGCTCATGGACAGGAGCCCATGGAAATTTTCAATCAAGGGAGTATGATGCGAGAGAATCTCAAGCGAGCCAGCGTAGGGATAAAGGACAGCTAGAAAAGTGCCCAGCGCAAATTTTGAAATTATCTTGAAGTTAATATGCCAATCTGAAATGAGATAATTAAGAAGGAGTGCACTTGTAATATTGTAAAGGACCTTGAGTGATCCGCTCTCATCCATAGTAGGTAGAAGGCATTTATAATAGTTAATGAAGGTAGATAGAATTGAATGTTAGATTAGACAGTTTTAGAGTGCACGAGGGAAACAAGATATAGACACCCTCATTGTGTATTGTAATAGAGAATAGAACAGATAGGGAATAGGATGCCAATTGAGAGCATAGAGAATAGAAGAGAAGAAGCAGAGAGTTGTGTAGAAGAACTTCATGTACAGAAGTTCTGGATTAATACAAGAAGGCTTGATTCAGACTCATGGTGTTCAAATATTCTCTGTGTATGCATTTTTGAATGTTATGCTCATGAATTTTTTCCTCTTTCTATCATGCAATTGCTTTTATGCTATGTATGAATGATTTCTTGTTGAATGTTTGAAATCTGAGAGGAAAGGGAAAATGAATGAATTCAATTGCTTCTGTATCTGAGCAAGAATTCCTGCAAGGAGTGCAGTTGAATTGTCCACAAGGAGTGCATTGACAAAGGGTTAAGAGGTTTGTCTCTAAAAGCTCAGTCTAGATGGATTTTGTTCTCATTTCCTCAGAAGTGTAGTTAGGAACAGGAGCCGTGCAAGGTGTGCGCAGACTGAATAGATTTTCAGGGTCTGTAACTTGAATGAAGTATTGAGAGACTGTTGTTGTAGGGAGTGCACAAAGTTGATGGATTCGGATTCCTTGGAGTGATAGACGAATTTTCCACAAGGAGTGTGAGTAGGAGTTTTATTAAAGACTCAGATATTGTGCATTAGAACAGTGAGAAGGCATTTCAAGTTTGCGCCACATGCAGTTGAGTACCATGGGAAAGCCACTTGGTAGAAAGTTGCAGACGTCCTTGAGAAGGAAAGAACGGATGGTCAGAATTCTCTGTCAATAATTCGCGAAGTCCTGTGAACCGTTAGATATCCCGGAGGAGCAGGGGAGTTACGGAAAGTATTTCCAAAAGGTTTAAGCTCAGGAGAGGCAGAACCCTAGATTCAAGCCAACAGGGGCTATTGGATTTACAAGTGGGTTTCTATTTCAGGGTTTCGTAGATTGAAGTCCCGTAAACTTTGCAACAGGACTCGTGAAATCATGAAACACAAAGTCCCGAAGGGACGAAAGGATTTTGTGGGCCACATAATCAGTAGAGTGGACAGGTGGCACACTCTCGATAAGGGAATCAATTCTGTTGACTATTTCGGGGTTTCATGGGGTGAAGTCCCGAAACCTTTGCATCAGGAATCACGAAATTGCAAAGTCCAAAGCCCCGATGGAGTGAAGGGCTGTTGAAAAGTCAAAGCTTGCAAGCACATCAAAGTTTCAGTAATTCAGGTTTCGAAAGTCGAGGGGATGAGTTGCTTGACATCACAACCCCCAAAATCGTGATAAGGAGAAATCTGAAATAAAGAGAGAGAGAGAGAGAGAGAGAGGGTCAAGTGTTGATTGTTTTTGGGTTTCAAAGATTGAGAGACAAGGTGCTTGACCACCAGATTTACGAAAGTGCGAAGTGTGATCTCCCGAAGTATAAAGGGGGGAAATTTCTCGAAGGTATTGTGGGTGCAGATTTCCCAAAAGGGAAATAGGAGAGCCATTATCGAGAGCTATTCGGGCCATTGGAAGAGAAAATATTCTGTGTACGTGGACTTTTGACCTGCGGGTTGGGAGGGTTGCGTGCATCAATTAACAGGGTGTTTACTTGAGTCCATGCCTAATGGTGTTTTTACTGATATTTTTTTATCCTATTTCTCTTATTATTTCCCTTTCCATCTACCTGATCCACCTCCTTTCAAAACCCTAAACACATCCTTATTTACAAAAACATTGTAATAATTGAAGATGTCCTAGGCTTGACCCTATAGCAGTTTAGGGGAAACTTCTAGCACTAACATATTTTGGCATCATTGTTGGGGATGAAGCAGTGAAGAAATCTTCCCTAGGAGAACGAAAATGATCATACCCGCTTCTTGATGGTGAACAAGAAGGGGACATGTGCTTGACTGCAGATCTTTCACCATGGTAACTCCACTGTATAAAGATTAATAGGCGACTCCACTGGATCCAAGCATGAAAGCCATTTCGGATCAAAGGTTTGATTTTTGTGATTTTTCAGATGTCATTGATTTTGCAAGCCCAATTCTTAGCAGAGATGAATGGGAAGGTACTCTTCCTACATTTAAAGACAAAGATTGGGAGGTTCTGGCTAAGCATCTACTGGATTTTCATGATTTTATTCGTGAACATTAGATCATGCACAAGGATGTTAAGATCAATCTTTTCAGATAATCGTTGAAGGGACGAGCCCTTGAATGGTGCAGATCTCTTCCAGCTTCAAGTATTAAATCACTGGCAAGTTTTCATATTGCTTTCAATATATTTTGTAAAGAAGCTTTTTCAGCTGAAAGTCTTTTTGGAAATTGTTGTGATGAATTTGGTAAGCATATTCAACAAAGAGCAAATGTCTTCTTATTGCAAGAATGAAAACCATGTTGTTGAGGAAGATTTTCCAGATCTAATTGATAATAGGAAAGATGACTACATATTTGTGTATGTATTAGATTTTGTTTCTGATGAACCTGTTGTCTTAGATATGAATGAAAAAATAGTTGAAGAAGAGGTCTTTCCTCAACTCCTTCAAGTGGATTCCTATGATATGTTGTTACATGTGATTAAGGAGGAAAATCAAGAGGTTTCTCATCAAGAACAGATATATGAGGCAACATATGGCAATGTTATATTTGATCAACAGTTTTATGAAAACATTCTACCCATTTGTCATGTACAGTCAGAACCAGTTTATGGCAGCCATGTATCTGAAAGGGAAGCAAAGTTTGAGCTGCAAGGAGAGGCAAACCTATTTGGTTGTTCATATATTTCTTTATTCTATGATCCGATAGCCATTTATATAGAATCATATTTCTCAGAAGATTTCAATCTTGCTATTTTCAAAATTAAAGCAAATGATGATTGTAAGTATATGCTGAAAGTTGAAATTCTGCTACAAATTATGAATTCCTTTCTTATTTCTATCTGCATTGAAAGAGATTTCGTAAATGGTTTGATGTTTTCATGGCTTCATTGGAAGCATGTTTTCACTTGAACAAGTGACGATATTATTGGTTAGAAGTAGGACAGACAATAAGATTTCTTCTGAAGAATTTGTTTTTGCAGTCTGCATAGTGTAATTAGTTTGCAGCAGAAAGTTTGGTTTCAACATTTTGTTAGAGTTTGAATAAGTTTCAGAAGTTTGGGCCTAATTTTCTATTGATGGACCCCATAACCGAATGGACTAGGCCAACACAGAAGAATGTGAATATTGGCAGAGACAAAAGTTTGTAGGCTATGTTGCATGGATGCACGGAGGAAAAGGCACAGTGATTTGCTTGTTCTTGATGCCTCATAGGGAGAGCATCATTCCCCAGAAGGAGCCAATGTTAGTATCCAGATACTAACATTTTCAATTTTATCCTTGTTGCAGGAATGGGGTTATTCCCATAGCATCGATAAGTTTTATTTCTGAGCACTGGTATCATATATGCCAGAAGTAGTATTGAGCTTCAAACTTGCCTCGTTGGAATGAGGTATAAGAAGGGTGGAAATCCTTATTCCATTCACCTTTGAAACAGTGCAATGATGCCTTGATCGAGACTTCATGATTATTTTAAAGTTCTTGGTCGAGATCCAATCTCCAGCACCTGTCATCAAACACAACACAAGAGCCTTCATCCATGGTACAACCTTCAACTCCTTCAACTATAGAGATATTTTTTTCTAGTGTTTTGGAGACCTCTCTAAACACAAGGGAAGCATTGGACAAGTATCGAGTTATGTCTCATTTCTAGTAGGTTTTTAAATACAAAGAGTAGTTGTTGGATTATGGAATATTGTGGGCCCGAAGGACAAACTCCAACTCCAACACTGCAATCTTCAGTTACATGCTACCTGCCATCATATTACATATTAAAATTATCACATAAGCCAAGTGCTAAGAGAACTTATCAAATGCCACGATAAGGAGAGCCTCATAGATGTGTCAACATAACACTGCACCCAAGAATCAATACAAAACCAAAGTCAAAATGCCAAGCATGCACAACAATGCATAGAGTATAGAAAGTACCAGCTATGGTATCGTAACATGTGAAAATATCGATGGTGGATGCTTGAATATCGAAAAGGTGTCGAAAAGCAACATTATTTTTTAATATTGGAATTGAAAGAAGGTTAATGCCAAGTGGGTTCACGGGGCATTTTCAATCTTGGTTTTGTTTGGACCTATCATATGTTATAGAAACAAGGTTTGTATTGAAGTCTTTATAAAACCTATAAAATGTATGATCAAAATGTAATTCTTATGATTATGGAAGAAGGTGCTAATGGTCAAGCAACAAAAGAATGCCAGATGTCAAGGAAAATGATCAGCACTTAACACAAGGTGCCACAAGGAGGGATATCATAGAGCCATGGCATTATTAGCATGCAACTTCCTCCCAGCTACATAGAAAAAGCTTCGATTGTACAAAAATATTTGGAATCCCGAGTGTTATAAAACCTCTAGAGGACTTACGCAAAGTGAAATGAAGTCATTTGCTCGAAACTATGGAAACGCAGGGCATATGTCAAAAGCTTCAGAGGCATGCATGTGATAGATTTTGAAGGAGTTGGAAGATGGTTTTTGAATTATCCATCTACAAATTACAGGTCCATTCGGCCTTGCCTTGTTGAGTTCAGTGAAGATCCTGATGTTGAGTAAGATACTTTGTTGGTCGAGCAAGCCAGGCCTATAACCAGGAGGATTTCAAGTGATGCTTCATGTTGAAATTTGACTATTCTTCATTTATAATTGCTTTAACCACAACCGAGAAGGAGTTGATTTACTAGATGGGTCTTCATCTATTACAAACAAAGATAGGTTTCAATCCTAGAAGACTCTTGTCCAAAATAAATCTATGGTTGCATATGTGAAATATATTGGCCAAAATTAACATCATCTGCATGATGAGAATGTAGTATACCAATTCCATGTTTGAAGGAAGAAAATCAGGTAGACCTGAGACTTTCAGGAAACTGATTAGCATGATCAGATTTGATGTACAAATATAGTTTTTAGTGATCAAATTGGTTCGAGATTGAGAGCAGAAGATCTAGTATTTTCAGAAAGAAATGCACATGTGGTAAAGTATCACGAAAGTTCAGTGAAGTTGATCAAATAGCTACAGGATTCTAGGGGAATTTATCAAATGCCAATTAGTGGAAAAGTTTCTAGGAATACAAGCAATATTCCCAGATTTCAAGGATATCAAGTGTTTGGTCAAAATTCTTCGAGCAGCACTAAGGATTTAAATAAATAGGTGGCAGAGTTCATGGAATATAATGGATCTGTAATAATTCCACATTTTCAACAGGAATATTTCAAGGAAGGAGTTTAACATTCGTTTCAAGATTTAAGGCTCAAGTCTACAACATCACAGAACATCTCTAGATTGATGAAGCCCACTTGGCAAATTAATAATGGTGAGATAGCACATCTGGTAGTATACTGGTTTGAAGATGCATATGTTCAGGAAAATATCAACAGTTCTTCAAGGATTGAATTAAAAGGTCAAATGATAGGATTAGATTTACTTATAATCTCTAGGTTTGAAGGGAACACTTGGAAAAAATGAATCACCAATCAAAGTCCAACTCCAGATTCACAACAGGGGATTCAATCAGTGATTTTTGGAAGAAATTGGGCATCTAAGCTACAGTTGAGATTTTGAAGGCACAAGATCAGCTGACAAATGGAAAATCCATCAACAACCTCAACTATTTGGGGCTTTCACAACCAATTTTAGTTGAGGAGTTTGTTTCTATTAGATTTTGTTGTTACTAGACTTTATGAAAAACATTTTATAGAAATAGGCAGGGTAATATGCCTATTCAGAGGGGGGGGGGCGAGAGGGTAAGGCCTCAGAAGATATTGATGAAATAGCATCCAGTCTGAGTTATTGTGGCCTGAGGGCATTGCATTTCTGTGATCGCTTCTTACATTGGAGATCTATGATATTTGTTTTATCAGACTGTGATTTTTCTTGTCCAAACAATGTTTTTCCATCTTCTTTATTTTACATTCTGTTTCTCGTCTTACTTGAATGAATTGCAGACATTGATAATCAATGGTTGCTCATGGATGATAGGTTCGTGAGTGGTAAATATTTTTCCGTGACTGCCTATTATTTGTGTGTTTTGTTTCAAGTACCATTTCATCCATTTGACAAAGAGAATATTGATTTGATGGGTGTTCTACTTTTTGTTTATTTCCTATTCTTCTACCCATTTTCAGATAAATGTCTTATTTGATATACAATTTGATTACCTTCGATCAACATGGTGTTTACTTGAATCCATGCCCAATGGTGTTTTTACTGATCTATATTTAGCCTATTTCTCTTATTATTTCCCTTTCCATCTACCTAATCTGCCTCCTCTCAAAACCCTAAACACATCCTTATTTATAAAATCATTAGAGTAACTGAACATGTGCTAGTCTTGACCATATAGTAGTCTAGGGAAACTTCTAGCACTAACAGAACCCATAAACTAAGAAGGTTGTGTATACCTGAGATGTGGTATTTAGAGAAATGAAGGATTTTGTTAAACAAAAAGTCCTACCAAGTAAGGAAGAACAAGAGAAAATAGAGTTTGATTTAAAGGATGATGAATCAGACTCTACAGAAGAATAGGATTAAGAAGAAGAAGATCCTCATACTCTAGTATTAAGGAGATCGGTTCGAGAAAGAAGGCTACGAGAAAGGTAAAATCCATCTGATTTTCGTTAGAATTTTTCTTTGTGTATTACTAATGATGATCCTAGAACTGTAAGGGAGGTTGTGGATTTAGAGGATGGAAAACTCTAGAAAAAATCGATGGATGAAGAAATGGTATCATTGGATATAGCTGAGTGGTCGACTAAAATAAATCACATTGGAAGGAAATGGGTATTTAAAAAGAATATGACTGCAGAAGGAAAAGTAGAGAAATACAAATATCGGTTAGTAGCAAACAATTATTCCCAGGTTGAGGGAATTGATTTTGGTGAGATTTTTTCTCATTTTTCCAAGTTAACTTCTATAAGATTTATGTTACATGTTGTTGTTGCATTTTATTTTGAAATAGAACAAATGTATGTGAATACAACATTCCTACATGGAGATATGGAAGAAGAAATCTAAATGAAGTAGCCAGAAGGATTTGTTGTGAAGGGAAATAAGGAGCTTGTATGCAAGCTGAAAAATTCCTTGTATGGTTTAAAAAAATCACGAAGGATGTGGTATCAAAAGTTTGATACTTATATGCTAGGACTTGACTTTACAAGATGAAAAAAGGAACATTGTATGTATTTTAAATTAACTCGTGATCATTTGATTTATTTGGTCTTGTATGTGGATGGCATGTCAGTGATAGGAAACAACAAGGACATTATCCATGATGTGAAAACTCAGTTGTCCTCTAAATTTGACACGAAGGATCTCAGTGCTTCAATTTTCATTTTGGGCATGGAAATTAAAAGAGATCGAAAAAAGGGGAAATTGTAGTTAAATCAGAGAAAATATGTCGAGAAAATATTCCAGAGGTTTAATATGCAGGAATGCAAACCATTCAAGGTGCCTATTCATGGTGGTGTAAAGTTATCTATATATTAATGTCCCAAGGCATAGGAAGAGGAGGAGGACACGTCTCATGTTCCATATGTGAGTGCAGTTGGTAGTTTGATGTATGAAATGCTCTATAATAGACTGTAAATTGCACATGCATTGGGATTTTTGACCATGTATATGTCAAAACCAAGCAAGGAGCATTGGAAAATAGTAAAAATGGTTTTCATGCATATGCGTGGCATTGCTATTTATGGATTGTACTACTAGGGAAGACCAGGATTGGAAAGAGTGTTGGAAATACATGGATTTGTGGATGCAAACTGGAATGAATATCTAGATCATAGGATATTTACAAGTATGTATGTGTTTATCTTGTTTGGAGGAGAAATTAGTTGTATGAGAAAATTGTAGGCTGTAGTGGCACTTTCAACAATAGAATCTGAATACATGGCAACCACTCATGCAAGTAAAGAAGTAGTATGATTAAAAAGATTRTGTTTAGGTATTGGGTTGGTACAACAGGCTATAAGGATATATTGTGACAATGAGAGTGCAATTTTTCTGGAAAAGAACCAGACTTATCATTCAAAGACGAAGGATATTGATATTCAATATCACTTTGAGAGAGACATGGTTGAAGAAAATAAAGTGTTGTTGATAAATGTGGACACTTTGAAGAATGTTGCAGATTCATTAAAAAAATATGTGAGCATTTAGAAGTTCTCTTGGTGTAGAGGATCCATGGGCATTGCTACCCTATATTGTTGACTATGTAACCCTATAAACCCCTATATGCGAAGAAAACAACAAGTGGGAGAATGTTGGGTATTTTTTATATTCTTTACAGAACTAGCCATAGTGTCTCCTATGTTTCATCGGGCATGTGGGGAGGTATGAGGATGTCTCCCCTTTGAGGGTTGCAGTGGGACGATATCCCCCGTATGTGGGAATTTGGGGGAAGTGTCCCTGAGAAAATTTATTTTCCTCGGGAAACATGTCGCAAATTTTTCTCATTTTTTGTGTCGCCTCGATTTTTTGTGTCCATTGTTGGGAGTTTTTTAGGCACATGCTTTTTGTCAATGGTTTTCTTTTCTGGTTAATGAATTAGGGTTTTTGAATAATCCAGGTCATAGGGTTAGGGTTTTAGATGTCGTTGGCTCCTATATGCATATTGTATTGTAAAGAATGTATCACTATGAGTGTATCACTATTGAAAATCTATTTGCAGTAAAATATTGTACAAGGTTAAAATCTA
>JASDQU010751584.1:11216-23170 GCA_032191745.1 Picea mariana
GGCTTTGGATGAATCACTATATCCCACAAATATCCCCTTCTTTCCTGAGGGTTCTAGTTTATTTCTTTTATCTTTGGGAATATGAGAATAAACTTGACATCCAAATATTCTTAAGTTTTCTACGTTAGGTTTCTTACCTGAGAATGCTTCTTATGGTGTCATGTCCTTCAATATGCGATGAGGGCTTCTATTCTGCACATATATGGCCATCATTGCTGCTTCTCCCCATAGAAACATGGATAGATATTGATCGTTCAATAGGGCTTTTACTGTTTCTTCGATAGATCTGTTCTTTCTTTCTACTACATCGTTTTGTTGAGGATTATGAGGAACCGTCATCTCCCTCCTAATCCCTGCTGATTTGTAGAATGCAATGAACTCCTTCAAGGTGTATTCTACTCCATTATCTGTTCTTAATGTGTTGATCTTCTTGTTCGTAAGGTTTTCTATTTTTGCCTTGAATTCTTGGAACTTGTTGAATACTTCATCTTTTGACTTCAGTAGGTATAGCCACGTCTTCCTCGAATAGTCATCTATGAATGTTAAGTAATAGAGAGATCCTCCTAAAGATTTGACTGGCATTGGACCGCAAACATCTGAGTGTATTAGATCTAGGGTTTCTTTAGATCTGTTGTCGCTACTTGGGAATGGTTTCTTAATGTTCTTCCCAAGGGCACATCCCTTGCAAATTCCTTCGTGTGTAGACTTCAATTCTGGTATCCCTTCAACCATTTTCCTGAGGAAGGGTAATGCTTGATAATTGATATGAGCGTACCTTCTATGCCAAAGCTCATTAGGGTTGACTTCGTCATGTACTAGGGCTTCTTCATTTCGTTCTAGTAGTCTATATAGATTCCCTTCACGTCTTCCAATAACCCTAGCATCTTCTAGGCTAGAATCTTTATGCCATGATAATACCTTTTCATCTATGAAGGCTATTCTGTTTCCTTTGTATTCTAAACATGATATTGATACAAGATTCTTTTCTAAACCAGGTACATATAGAACATTGCTTAAGTGAACATGATTACCTGATTCCAATTTGATGGAGGCTTGTCCAAATCCTTCAACGGGGTAGGTGCTTTTGTCTCCAAGCTCCACTTTGTACGATGTCTTTCTCTCATTCAGGTCTGAGAGTCTAGCTTGATCTCCTGTCATGTCCTTGGAAGCTCCACTGTCAATTATCCACATATCGTCTTCAATTGTACCAGTAAGTGTTGAGTAATGTAAGAGACTGATTGTTTCNTGGATCTGAGAATTAGGGTTTCTGCAACTGCTACTGCTAGTAACCCTAGCTGCAGTTCTTTGGAAGCTGCTCCTGCTAGTAACCCTAGCGGCAGTTCCTCAATGAGCTCAATACCTAGCGGTTATGTTTCCTTACAGCGTTTTAGGCTGACTGAAGGGGTGTGGGCCCATAACCTGTTAGAATATAGAGGATTGTGCTCGTTTAACCATTGATGATACCCTCATCACTCAACCACAGGCCTTAAGCCACCCTCCGAGCACCTTGACCTTCACCGAGAAGAGAATTCTGGCTGCAATCAATAGCCAAGAGAGGCTAAATGCACCAAGCAAAAGAATAGAAACTAAACTAAACAGATGATCCCACCCAGAAGATAGCACACCACTTTCCAACTCTCCCAGAAGACCTGCACACAAAACTGTTGCTGCCTGCGCAGACTTAACTCTCACTGCAACTGCTGAGATGATAAATAATGAAACTGGCGCCCTGTATTTATAGTGGACTGGCCAGTCTAACTGGGGTCGACTTCTCCTTCTGGGCATCAATAAATTCAATATAAATATATTTGTTCAGCCGACAACTTGTCTAGGGTTTCCTTCAATTCTTTGCTTCCTTCCAGAGGATTCTAGTCTCGTCATAGGTCACAATAGAGGTTCATACCTCCCGAAGCTACCATAATATTAACAAAGTTGACCCCCTAGTTGAAGAGGCGGTCAACAACAGGGATTGGAAGTGATAAACTTCCAAGTTTGCCATGGGATCCGAGAGTTCATTTTGTTAGTATATTGTTTCACTTTATGATGACCCAGGTTGCGCCAGAGAGCCACATACTCCACCTTGGGTTGGTTTTGAGTGGGTCTGCAGGGACTTGTCCTATGGAGCGAGGAAGTTTATTTGTCTTGATCATCATGATTGGGCATGGAGATGGTTGGGCAGGTACTACTTCCACAGAGATATGTTTACAGATGCAGCTTCTAGATAGTAGGTTTGATTGCCACAAGTATTTCAGCTTAAGGATCCAGGAATGGGGGATCCAGTATATATACAGGGAGCAGTCAGGCATGGCCAGAGTAGTGCAGCGCCAACATGGTGATCGTCGACAGAGACTAGAACGGGGCACGTGGATTGCAGGGTTGAGCATTTCACTGACTGACAGGGGCGAGTGGAACTTTGTAGGGGAAAGGTGTTTTGACCTTCCATTGAGCTTTAGTGTTGAGGAGAGCACATCACTTGAGGGTGTCTCACAGAGGTCTTGCATTACATCACTTTGGCATCAACATATGCAGTTGATGGAGGTCGTGTTGATCTTGGTAGGGACTTGGAGGATGGACTCATTCCAGGATGAGGCCATGTGTCATGTGCAGGAGATTCATGGTGTTGATATTTTTTAGGATTATGCCTCATAGGGTATTGCAGTTCATGTCCTGATATGGGACCCAGTGGGTGGAGAGTATGATAGTTCATCTATGGATGGGGCCTACTATGTGTCCCACATGTGGATATGGGATCCTGGTATTATATTTGGATGGGTTCAGTTATTGCTTGAGGACAAGTAATATTGTAGCAAGGAGGACTATGATGTCCCCACTTTGGGACATCGGGGTATTACAGAGTGTTATGATGACCAGAGTAGCCAGATGGAGATTATAGCGAGTAAAGAGACTATTAAGGGGTATTTTGGGGTCCGGATTTCTTCACTCATCCTATTTCATCATTATGATCCATTCCACACATAATGGCTTTGGTTTTGTTGCATTCCGACGATTTCCATGATTTTGAGTATTTTGAGCTATATGTTAACTAAATTCACTGAAGAGGTCATTTTGGACACAATACTTGGAGGAACCTCTCAGTGTAATAACTCATTGGAATCGGGAGGAACAACACTACGGGATAGGATGATGAGAAGTGACTTTCAGTGGTCGGGGAAGCCACAAGGAGGGATAAGGTGCTTTTTAGAGGTAAAAAGGTTAATTAATTAATTAAAGTGATTTAATTAATTAATTAATAATTAATAAAGTAAAAGTCACTTTGAAGGGACAAGGTGAGCAGGAAGTATAAAGAAGAGGCAAGGGCCTCTATTTTCTCATTCATGTTGATTATCAGTTTTGATATATGGCTTATAGCTAGTGAGCCCATGCCTTGGGGGTTTTGAGGGTTTTGACTTAACAAATCCCAGAGGACAATTCGGTGGTGAAAGATTCCACCTACCTTGTTCCAAGCTTGGTATCAGGGATGCAATACTCCACCCACACTATTCTACTTAAGATCTACTCAGTTGCAGGAGAGTTCTACACCAGTTGCAGGTACAGGAAGAGAGAGAGGGCACACCATTGGGGGTTTCCAGCAAGGAGGGCACACCATTCATTGAGGGAAGTTAGATCCAAAAGTCTGGAAGGGATTTTGGAGATTTGAGCACTTGGGTATTTCTTGCAGGGCCTTGTCCATCATTTCTAGTGCCTTTTGAGAGAGTTATATGGTACATATGATTTCCTAGAGCATTGGGACGAATTGGAAAGGAGGGCACTTTTGAGATCCAGATCTATTCAGTTTGGAGCGGTTATACTTCAGATCTAACCCAGAGACTTCACCTAGTGACTTGTAGTGTCCCGATCTATATTTCTAGCAAGTTTCAGGGCATTTGGAGGCCTCCTTCATGAGGGCCGAATTATTGGGCACTTCAGGGGTTCAGGAGGGCGCAACTTCATTGGAGGATTCAACATTTGGAGGAGTTATCCATATCATTTTGGCTTGAGACTTCAGGAGGGGGATCATATCACCCTGATCTATCATTCTACCAAGTTTGTAATAATTTTGAGGCTTCCTTCAGTTGGGCCAAATTATTGGGTCTTCTTAGCTCTTTAGGAGGACGTGCCATCAACCAGGGGGGTCTGGACTTGACCCTGGTTTTTCTATAGTGATATTCATTTTGTATTCAGCCTTCGGAGGCTTGCATCTTCTCATCGGGAGCATTTTGTAGCAGCTCTTATTATGTTTATTGGATCCATCTTTTGATCATTCTAGATCTACACCATTCTTGTATCTGGTTCTCTTACTATTATGAATAAGATCAGATCTGAGGCATTTTTGGGTTGTCTATTATATCGTTGATCTTGCATGTGGTTGAGGTATGTTTCATTGCTTTATATTCTTATCTGTTGTTGCAAACACACATTAAAATCATCAATATAACCCTAGCACAACCTAAGAGACAATAATAAGCAAAGTATTTGATGAAATGCCACAACCAGAAAAAGTTTAAAAATGCATGCAAAACGTGATGTTCCTAGCATCATGGCTTGGGAAAATTACATCATTGGGGCTCCTTGAGGATCCTCTAGATGTGTTAGAGTCAATCCATGTCTCCTTCGATCAAATCATGCCAAGTGTCAATGTGCAATAACTCCATCACCACCAAACCCTCTCAAGCATGACGTCAAGCCTGAAAAAGTGACGTTTTGCCTCTCCTAGGCAAGTCGTTTGGGTAATAGGGGTTGGGTAAAATCCTCCATTGTGTCATGTAAGTCTCCAATGGCACGTCTCTGTGATCTGGTGTGTGGGTCTAGAACATCCAACCTGTGGGATTTTTTCCCCATGGAAGCCCAAGCTAGGCTTGTTCTCCCAAAACTGGCCACCAAGCAAGGTCCTACAAAAAAAAAGGGTACGCCCTCCAAAAATCTCAAGTCAAAGATATCATGACAAGTGTAAACCACATCTAATAAACAAGGCACATAAGCATGTGCATCAAAACTACCTCATCAAATTAAACAAATGTTCAAAGACCCTATACAATTGACCAAGTTTAAGTATGGGAGGGGTGTCCTAAAAGTCCTATTGGATAAACCAAAACCCTCAAGTAGGGGATGCTCCAAAGGATTTCCTTTCAAGGTTATGTAATGGATGATGAGGTGGAAAGGGATTTAGACTTCATAGGTCAATGATTTTCATGACATACAAGGGCTTGTATTATTTCATTTGTTGGTGCCTTCGTAGAGGGTGTGTGGCACCTTTGTTTGTGATGCACTTTTTCCAAGCCCATCTTCTTTTTGTTCTTTCTTTATATTTATTTCATGTTTTAAGGAACAAGTTGAAGGCCACTGTCCTGGCTTGGTGTCCAGGTAACGATAGTGCCATTCACAAATACCTCGCAGAAATGAGAAGGGTAGGTCGTGATGAGAGCCCCTTTCTCTCATTTTTGTAACTGAGAACCACTACCTTGACTTGGTGACTAGATGATAGTAATGTCATACCGCTAAATACCCATGATCATGATAGGCCGGCTTGTGATGAGACCTCCCATCATCCAACTAACCCCTTAATCATTCACTACCATTTATTTTGGTAGGTCCCCCATTTCTTATAGAGAAGCGCTTTATTGCTTTCTCGAAGATCCTTGGGGAAGCATCTGGAAGGTCTATATTTAGGCTTTTATATTTTTAGCCAACAACAATCCCTCTGGGCCTTCAGCCCCTTATTCCCATGAAATGAGGTACATGCGCTTCTTGGCTCACTAAAGTCAAAGGGCCTAGAAGAGGGAAATATGATGGGAATGTAATGAGTGGAAAGTGGTAAGTATGGTTGGAAATGGTACGACCACCCCTTAAGGGACCCCTAGTCACAAATATTCCCCAAAGATTGGCCACTTACTAGGAAATCTATGTCACTCACCAAGGTTAAATAGGGTCAAAAGCATAATGTTCAAGTAGACGTTCTATAATCAAAAGCATCTTAAATACAACATGTTTAAATGCCTCAAATATTAGGGTGATTACCTGCCACAATACCTGACTTGTACCGCATGGAGCAAGATCCATCTACCTTCCAGAAGTTGGCTGGTGTGGTGGATGCTCTGACAATGGATCAGAATGTGGTGATAGAGCAGGCTTCCACATGTACAAGTGGACACTACTAGTCATGTGGTCTCTCGGCACTCCATATATGCAACCTGAGGGCCTTGAGACATCATCTCCTTATTTACCACACAAAATGGGGATAACATGACGAATTCAACAAAATGTGCTCCAACAATGATCAAATAATGTCCATAAATCCTTGAAATATGTCTCCAATGCTTGACCATGTCCATACCTAAGGTCAAGGCACCTCTGTGAAGCATAAGAGTGACCCTCAAAGTGAAAAAATGGGTCACAAAACTAGTTTATTTAGAATCTTGAATAATCACAATAGTCTTTAAAATTTGCCAAGAAGAATAACCAAGAAAGATAGAGTTCCAAGAGTTGACACCAAGAAAACACCAAGTAAAGATATTTTATTAAATGGCTCCAAGAATAATCTCCAACAATTCACAACAAAATGAATGAGAGGAGTGCCTATATTTATAGATGAGGCTCTCAACTCCTCTCCACTCTTTATTCCCCAAAATTAGGCGAAGGAATAAAATAAAATTATTTGTCATTCACACAAACCAAAGACTAAGTCAAAAATACAATTAAATGATGCTTTACATTGTTAAAACCCTCATAGAAGGGGATGACTTCAACAAAATGTGCTTTAAAAATGATCAAATAACATCCAGAAATCCTTGAAATATGTCTCCAAATCTTGACGATGTCAATACCTAAGGTCAAGGCACCTCCATGAAGTATGGGAGTGACCCTCCGAGTGAAAAAATGGGTCACAAAACCCCCAACAACAAGGATGACATCAAGCTTCTAAGAGGGCCTTTTTGGTAAAATGTTCCACTTGAAAAGTTTTGGGGAGGGCTTAAAATGTGGCAAGAAATAATCCTTGGCCACTCAAACTCTAATGTCTACCTTAAAAAACGGGGGATGGCCTCACCCCAAGCCAAAATAAAACCCCAAAAGTGGATGACTTCTCTAATTTTCTCAACAAGCCATCAAAAGGTGATCATAAAATGCATCCACATCAAAGGGGTAAGTGCCAAGTGACCTCCATGAAGTGTTAAGTCACAAGCGAGATCTCCACATCATCCAATTAGGGTCAAAATAGCCCCAACGTCCTCATGAAGTGCCCCCAAATGAAGTCGACCCTCCCTTAGTGAGTAATTTTCTTTAAAAAAAAGTGCCCAAGGAGGGGGGTGTTTTGAGCTTTTGACACGTGGCGAGTGTAGAGGATTTCCATGCGGATGAAAATAGCATGTTCATGCCTCGGAGAGGGTTACCAATGCCTCAAAAATTGTGAGACTACATCGATAAATGTGAAACAGGATAGTCATATGCAAAACAATCTTCGAAGGCCCAAGTGTGGTACATGAGAAAGAGAGGGTCCATGTGGGTAAGGTGTGCTAAACCATAGGTGTGACAACTCTTAAAAGTGCAATTGAAGATTTTCTAGGTCCTATCAAGCTGCCAACTAGGTCTGTCTTTGACCTCAAGTTGACTCTAAGTTTCAACTGTCAATGAAGGTATTGTTGTTGTTTTAGGACAACCAACAATTCAGGAACTTCTTGCTAATTTGTTATGGTTACATTCACAATTTTAGGTGCTCTAGCATGTAGTTTTAGTCACCAAGGGTTAGCACATGCATACTAAAATAAATGTAACACACCTCTAATGATGTGATAGAGGTTAGGATCAACATCCCTCTTCTTGAAGACCATCTGAAGAAAGTATGTGTCAATGCATGAATACCAAGCTCGAGGAGCTTACTTCTGACCATAAAGTGTCTTTCTCAAAAGACATACGTGAGTCTCCCCCTCACTCACCTCAAACCCAGGTGGTTGCTCAATGTACACCTCCTCATCTATAAAGCCATTCAAAAATGCAGTCTTCACATCCATCTAGTGAATGCTCCAATCCATCTCTCCCGCTATGGAAATAATGCTCCTGATCGAGGTGTATCTCGCAACTGGTGTGAATGTCTCATCATAATCGACTCCCTCTATCTGAAGGAAGCCTCGGGCCACAAAATGGGCCTTATGTTTCTCTATGTTTCCATGTGCAGCATACTTGGTTTTGTACAACCACCTGGAAGTCACAACTGACTTCCCCACTGGCCTCAGAACCACCTCCCAAACATCATTGTGCACAATAGAGTCATACTCCTCTACCATGACCTCTCTCCAGACCTGCTGGTCCACTGCATGCGTAAATGTCTGTGGCTCAGTATCTGCGATACTCGTCACTAGTGCCAAATATGCTCCAAATCTGACTGGAGGTCTACTCTCTCTGATATGGCTCTTGGGCTCCCCTACATTCTCTTTGGCCTCCTTCAAGGTCTCCTGAAACCATCTAGGTCTCCTCTTACCTGAAGTGGTCAATGGAGAAGTAAGGTCTCTCTACCCAAGAGTGACTACCTCAGGACTCATCTCAACACTCTGAGAACCTGAAGCCTCTGCCCCCTCTATCTGAACACTCTTTGATTGTGACCTTGAAGCTATGCATGGTGACCCTGTCACCCCTGATACTGGCGTACCAGAACCCTGAGGCTATGCTCCCTCAGAGACATCAATTGATGCCTCTACATCATCCTCAACACTGACTCTCGACTCAAGAGATCTATGAAAATCCCTATCCTCCTCAAATCTGACATCTCTGCTCACCACCACTCTCCTAAGTGGTGGAATGTAGATACGATAGGCTTTGGACACCTTTGAGTATCCAACTAGAATCCCCTGCTGGGATGTGGGGTCTATCTTTGTCCTCCTCTCCGACGGGACATGAGAAAAGGTCAAGCACCCAAAGATCCTGATGTTCTCGACATTGGGCCTCCTACCAGTGAAGGCCTCCTCAAGAGTCATCTTCCCCAATATCCTGTGGGGGTTCCTGTTCTGCAGTAGCACTCGCCTCTTCCCAAAGGTACAAAGGCAAACTCTGATCATGCAACATGGATCTCGTTGCACTGGTAATAGCCCGGTTCTTCCTCTCGGAAACCCCGTTCTGTTGGGGGTTGTATGGTACGGTCATCTGTCTTCTAATGCCATGCTGGGCAGAAAAGTCTATGAATTGTCTGGAGGAATACTCACCCCCATTATCCGACCACAAGACTTTGATCCTCTTTCCAGATTGGTTCTCCACAAGAGCTCTGAACTCTTGGAACCATTTAAAGACCCCACTCTTGGCCTTCAGGAAATAGATCCAAGTCTTCCTTGAGTAGTCATCAATGAATGTGAGATAGTACTCACAACCACTCAAGGAATTTTGAGTCATGGGCCCACACACATTTGTGTGTACTAAATCCAGTATCCCAACGGACCTGGTGTCACTACTGGGGAACGAGGCCTTGGTAAACTTACCAAGTGCACACCCTTTGCAAACATCCTGATGCTCTGTACTGATCTGTGACACTCCGGTCACAACCTCTCTCAGTCCTTCGAGAGCTCTGTTGTTGTCCTTGTACACACTTGCAAAAGTGAGCTAAGTCCAGCTCACTTAGTGTGTCCTTGAAGGCACAATGCCTAGGTTCACAACCCACACTGTCACTTTGACTGGAACCTCTTCCGTCTAGGCTTACTCCTAGGGAAGCCAAAGGGGGTAGACCTTAGTTACTAGATTTGTTAAAGTTAAGTTCTAGGAGTTAGTTTTAATTGTTTACAAGGTTTGGAGGGATTCTAATCCTAAGATGCACAAGCAGCCAATGCAAGATGCAAGGGTTAGTATGCAAGTCAATACTTTTCCCTAGGTCAACTAAGATTAGTGGCTAAAGATTGGGCAAGGGGTCAACTACGTTAAGGGGTGTTTCGTTACAAGTAGATTACAAGTTACTTACAAGGTTACAAAGGAATAAATTGAACCAAAGGATATTAGATACAATTAATTACAAGTAAATATACAAATGATACAAGAGCAAGCTAACCACGTTTTACTTATATGTGTGCAGGATACCAAAGACTAAAGCATCAACATCAACAATTCATCACAATTATGAGTCCATCATCAACACATCAATATCATCAAGAAGATTTAGAATATTTAAGCACAAATGTTATTTAATTTGATGAAGATTACCCACACTCTTGATTACTCAACCCACCAAGTGTTTATTAGGTTTGATCCAGGGTTTAATTATTAGGCTTTCTTAAGATTTATCAAATTTTATTAAAGCTTTCACCAAAGCCTCCTCCTTCTATTGCCAAATAACTGCTGGATGTTCAATAAGTGTTGCCACCTTAGCTTCATAGGTCAGCGCAAAACAAGAGTACTTCCCGGAGAGGACACATTCTGTGCGCTGTGAGACAATACCCTGCCTACACCCTCCATTGTTTTCCTCAAGCCCTGTTTTAGATGGTGAAGATGGTGGTCTAAGGTACCCTAAATAGTCTATTAAGTATATATATGGATTAGGTAGACTTTTAGGTGATTATTAAAGTGTTTTGAAGATTTTAAGACACTTTTAAAGTGTGATTTAGTGATATGGCCGAAACTGTTATGAGCTTAAAAATGTGTTGCTCCAAGCTTATGCAATAAAAAGTGTGAACACAAGTAAAGAAAATAAAGATGGCTGAAGAAGATTTAAGTTATCACATGCACATACAAGCTTGCTATTAAAGAAAAATCACAATGGCAAGGACAACTTGCCTTCAAGATATGAAAAGAAGATTTAATGTGTCTTTGCCTACTTAACCATTTAGTAGCATTCAAGCCTAAGCAAGTGGCTTCCAATAGATATATGCAATAGAGAAAGAAACCATTCACTTATTTAAGAAATTAGAGATTTGAGCATTTAAGATCTAAGCATGTGCATGAAGAAAATACTTGAAGATAACTAAGCAAGTAAAGGATCTAGTTAGGTTACTTATTGTGTTGCCCAATAGGCTTAAGACAATGATTATGTGTTTGATCTAAATCTAAAACAATGATAGCATTAATCCATAGATCATTAATCACATCATCAACCACTTAACCTTACCTATTGGGGTATTCCTCTCCCAACTAGGTAGGCAATTAATTAGGTTTTGCTTAGTTAGGTTAAGTTCTTTTAAGATTTAGAGATTAGGGCAAACAAGTAAAGATATATAGAGAGAGAAAAATAAGTAGACTAACAAACCAAGCAAGCAACCAAGAGACAAACTTTACCCCACGTCCTAGGTTGAGAAGGTGCCCCTCACCTTCTAAACCTCACGTCCTAGCTAAAAAGGAATCAAGAAAACTTAAAAATGAAATCCTAAGCTAGATCTACACTACCCCAATGACTAACAAAAGGAAGAGGGCCATACCACCTCTTCCCCTACAAGTGTGAGCTACTAACAAGCAAGAAAAAAAGAGGCAAAACGTACCAAAATGATGAAAAATGAAGAGTAGGGTTGAGATATAGCTACCAAACCCCTTGGAGGGCCTTTTGGTGTTGTGTGGATGTCTTTTGGGCAGCCAAGAGTCCTCTCACTCAGATCTGAAACCTGCAAAACTAGCAAGCTATGCTTGCTAGAAGAGCTAAACACAACCAAGAAAAATGAAGGAAAACCCTTGCTTTTTAGGGCAAGAACTTTCCGTAAGAAAGAGGGAGTATATGTGTATAGAAATGACCTATCTAAATATGTTATGCTAGCTGAAAATGAATGTGCATGAACAACAATATAGATAAAGAGTAAAGGGTTAGAGAAATGGAGTGTGTGAGTGTCTCAAGAGACCCTTCTCCTTGAAGGAGTTCCCAATGAAACCCTTGAAGTATTAACCTGCAAAACTCTTAAAGTGATGTGCATACAAGAGATAATATGTTGAACATGTAAATAAGACGACACTTCAATCCTATCTAACACATCAAGATATATAAACCCACAAGCATACGCATTGAT
>JASDQU010751585.1:36690-52285 GCA_032191745.1 Picea mariana
TCTTTTTTTTTCTGAATAAATTAAATTTCTTACTCCCTCCATGTTACAAGATTTAACAAATATCATACTCTTTATTTATTTTGTTTTCAATTTTATTATTGTTATTATTTTATATATATATATAACATTTCTTTTAATAAAAAGGATAAAATTTTACCACTAGCATGATTTAGACCTAGACCTTAATTTTCGTGATGTGCAACATTTTATTAGGGAAAATGGTTTTTTTTTAATATTTTTATCACATTGTTCATCCTAAGGCTGACTAGGTTCATTCATTTATCAAAACAATACGACGTGCCCTTCAGGACGCACTAGGCACTCCAAGGGTGCCACTCACCTCATCTGTTCCCTTGTGCGACGTGTCCTTCAGGATGCACTACGTGCTCCAAGGGTGTCACTCACCTCTTGAATGACTTGGTAAACATCAAAAACCCCTGGAGTCAATACTCTACCAGGTGAACTTGTGGGAGACTAAGGGCATCTAAGGAATAAGGCCCCTGCCTTATTTCACGCCCCTTAGAATCATCATGAGTGATTGTCGCAGTCTACCCTCACAACATCGTGGGTCCTCTCGACATAGGTAAATGTTAACCTACAGTTCGAGCCATGGTGGGAGTGCTAGTAGGTTTTGGCAAGGCTGCTGGCCACACCTCTCCCTCAACATCTTTGGTAGTCATGCGTGACCCCTTTATTCCACAAGTGAGTCTGGTCGGCAAGCTATCGTTAGCCTGCATCTTAAACAAATCGTGTCAGAATATATCCATATCATATCATCTATTTAGATGCACTAATATCACAGTAATACAATCAAACCCCAATGGTACACTCCCTGACTCAATCCAGAGTCCAATAGTTTCCATCGATGCCTCTGCATCCTCGACGTCCAAAATCCTACACACTCAGTAAAACTGAGTCAATAACACCTGTCTATGTCAATGCAATAAAATAGCATGTCATCAACCCATAATGCCTCATAATCAAAATCAAAAGTCTTAATAGCATAATAATCCGGATCACTTGCAAGCAAGTGTCCTTAAAGAATAAGTTCGCTCAATGCGCCAGAGCGGGATGTTACAATTTTAGGGACATGCATTTTATATAATACAAGTTATTTTTTCAAATCAAGAAGTGAGGTATCCTTAGGCGCAAGAGATGAAACTAATCATAACTTAGGCATGCTCACTGCTAAGCATATTTACGAGACATCTTTAAGTACCGAATCCGACTAATAGACCCATCGTCATATATCCTTCTAAGCATGTCCCCTTCTAACATTTGGATGATACTAATCTTTTTTAAAGAAAGCATCATAATAGGGCACCTTTATGATATCAAATTCTCATTCCATCTTGTGATTGGAAATGGTTCACATGTTAAGACAAGTAAAATATATTTTAATGAAGTTCATTCAATGGAGTTTACTTTATTTTTAATGTTTGAACCCATTCCCATATATGTATTATGGATCCCTCCCCTTCAAACCCATAATTTTCAACCATACTATTTCATTTTCCCCATGTTCATAAAGGGGCACACATGTTGAGAAAGAATATACTATTATATGTAGGGTGATTAAGTCATGTTAATTACAAAGTGTTCCCTCTCACATGAAGTCGTAATACTTCATGTCCACCTTTTCACATTTTCGATGGGTTTGATTTACTTTGGAGCCGCCTTGCTACATGCTAAACGATACAATGTCATGGGTCCTCAAGTGGTAATACAAGCGTCCATATAATCTCACATGCTAGGAATGGAGCCACACCCATTGAGTGACTCTTCCTTGTGGCTCATTCTATTCCATTGACTATTCAAATGGATTGGGCATCATTCTTTTTTGAGGTAACATTAAATCTCTTTGTACTTCACAAGGTTCATACTTGCGGAGTATCATGAAGTTCACTTATCAAAGCCAATTGATCACACAAGGAGTTATACATTTTTAGTATCTTCTAGAAAACAAGGAATATTATTTTTTGTTGTAAAAGGTTGATCTACAAACTCTCTATTTAAAGAGAAGTTCCTTCAATTATTACGCATGGTTGGATTTGTGAAATTCTAGTGATGGAGATCACCAAGATACCCACTTATAACTTCTAAATGGAACTAACCCTTTCTCATGAATTTGCATTACCATGACATATTTATGATACCCAATTACATTGATAGAACCATTAATGTAACCTCTTCTAATATATATGAAGAATTCAATATCAAATTTAACCTCTAAATCTAATTAAAAAATAATAATTTAAAGTATTTCTTTTAAATGAATTGTTTTTTGATATAAACATTTTATGTTTCACAATTATTATATATAATTATTCACAATGTTAATTTATATTTAACTTAACAAAATTTTTAATATAGATGTAATGCTTTATAAATATTTTAAGTAACAATTATTTTATATGATAATAATGTATTTTTAAGGTCATGATATTTGTCTAGGAGATTTTGTTGTTTATAGGATAAAAGATTCTCCCTTAACCATTTGATTGTTATTATTTTATATGATAGTAATTTATTTTTAAGGTCATGATATTTGTGTAGGATATTATGTTGTTTATAGGATAAGAGATTCTCCCTTAACCATTTGATTGTTATTATTTTATATGATAATAATTTATTTTTAAGGTCATGATATTTGTGTAGGAAATTGTGTTGTTTATAGGATAAGAGATTCTCCCTTAACCATTTTATTGTTAAGGTGTATGGAGATATATAACCCTCTTCTTTAGTTTTGACCATGACATCCAAAGAGAAAACACAAATTCTATTGTCACAGCATTTTGAGCACTTTATTTTATCGTTAACTTTGCCACTTTTTTCCACTTTGTCACATCATTTTGAACATTTCATTACTAGTTAACATTGTCACTTTTTGACAATAGAATCATTTTTGGATAGTACATAATGAACATAAAATAAAACATTTAAATTAATACATAGCAAAAAAGTATTTAAGAGTTTGTTGCTTAATTTAAAATGCATTGTAAAAAAGAGAGTACACAAAACATTATTTCATTACTAGCTAATTTTTTCACCTTTTGACAATAAAATCATATTTTTGACAATACAAAGTGAACATAAAATCAAACATTTAAATTAATACATAGCAGAAAAGTATTTAAGTGTTTGATGCTTAATTTAAAATGCATTGTAAAAAGGAGAATATACAAAACATTAGTTCATTACTAGTTAACTTTGTCACCTTTTGACAATAGAATCATATTTTTCATATTTTCGACAGAACACAGTGAACATAAAATGAAACATTTAAATTGATACATGGCAAAAAAATATTTAAAAGTTTGATGCTTAATTTAATGCATTGTAAAAAGTAAACATAAAATGAAACATTTCAATTAATGCATGGCAAAAAAGTATTTAAAAATTTGATCCTTAATTTAATACATTGTAAAAAGGAGAATATACAAAACATTAGTTCATAACAAGTTAACTTTGCCACTTTTTTTCCATCAATTATGAGAAATCAAATATGAGACAAAAATTGCAATTTTGAATTCCAAAATTATGAAATATATATATTATAATCAAAGTCTGAATAGTAACTCTGTAAAATACATAAGTTCCACATCCATTTTAGGATGATAAAAAAAGCTAAGACATTTAACTCCAAAATTCTGGACTCTAAGCCATCGCTTTAAGATAGATCACTTCGTTCATGAAATTCAAACCTGCAAAAAAAAGAGATTTCAAAAATAAAAAATTTACAATTCAAACATGCGAAATAATACATAATTCAAAAATTGTAATTGAAATGAAATTGACATACATACCACTGTCATCTTTCAACATACTCTTTCCCACAAAATATATTGTAAACATATTTTCCAGCAAATATAATTTAGACATTTGTAAAAATAAAAAACATAGTAAAAAAACAAATAATACATATTAGCATATATACTGTAACTAAATAAACAATAAGCAATAAGTAATAATAACATAACCAAACACACTTAAATATATTTAAGATCTAATTACTCTCCAATTAAGAGTACATGATTTATACAATTTGTAAATCTTATCTAAAATCTTCAAAAAAATTTAAAAGAAAAATTATGTTTTTGGTAAAAAAAAAATTAATTAGAGTTATATAATAATCTGAAAATAAATATAGAAATGTGTATGAAGAAATTTCACAAATCTTCATATTAAGTCATTCTTTTAGTGAAATACTTATCTCCTTGTGGATAAAGTCTCAAATTCTTCAGGTGAAATTCTCCTTATGGATAAGGTCCCAAATCCTTCAGGTGAAATTCTCCTTGTGGATAAGGTCTCAAATCCTTCAGATGAAATTCCCATCCCAAGTGATGTTATTGTGCTCTTTGTAAAACAAATTGTGACTTAGAGTTAAATAATAATCTGAAAATAAATATAGAACTGTGTATGAAGAAAATTCATGAATCTTCATATTAAGTCGTTCTTCCAAAGAAATACTTATCTCCTTGTTGATAAAGTCCAAAATCCTTCAGGAAATTCTCCTTGAGGATAAAGTACCAAATCCTTTTGTAATTCTCATCCTAGGTGATGTTATTTGATCATATTTACACAACAATAAAATACTAATCTCCTCAGCAGTTAAATACTTCTCTTTTTCTTCTGCAATGGTCATATAATCAAATTCCACGATGTTCTTTCAAACTAAAGGACTCATAAATCTTCATATTAATCAATTCTTTCAAAAAACTACTCATTATCTAAAAAAATTCATAAATCTCCATTTTAAAAACCATTCTTCCGAAAAATACTTATCTTCTCTTTCTTCGGTGGAATAGATGTTCTCATATAATCTTGCATGTTCATGAAGAAAACACAAATCTACACATGTATATTTCAAAAAACACAACGACAAACTTATCTAGGGGTTCTATATATTTCAAAATAATTGATCAGAGCGTTGAATAGGAAAGCTAAACTAAAAATTTGAGAAAACAAAAATTTGATAAAAGTCAAGAACATACATTTATGAATCATCCTGAATGGACACATCCTTCCATAATATGGGTGCTTCAGCAATCTCAATCTCCCTTCCAAGCACACTTTCAATTACTCTCTTCTCCACATTAGTTTATATAACACATTTAAAAATTAAAAATTAAAAAAATTATATTTAAATGATTATAACACATTAAATTTAAATGATTTTAAGACATTAAGTGATACATGTGAACTCCCACACTTTTCAAACTCTCCCAATGAGAATTGAGACAAGCCAGAACAAGTAGTAGGAGATGGAATAGAGAGTTGTGAACAAGACAACTAAGAACTAAATCTAGGATTCAATGTGTTCACAATTATACAAAATTATAAATGTTGTTGATCTCTTATTTAAAAGAGTGGAGAATGAACAACTATTAGAAAAAACATACCCGATTCAATCCATCCAAATTCAAACTTGTCAAATCAAGTGCCCTGCCGACTGGAGATTCGTTTAGCATATCTCTAAACTGCAATTAATGGCAAGAAGAACTAGATTATTTCTATAGAGACAAGGATATCTAAATCTAGAACTAGAAGTAAAATATCATAAAATGCGTCAAAAGTTTCTTAAATAGAACACATACAAATATGTGGTTCGGGTCATTATTTTGAATGACCTTCTTCCAACCATCTCGGAAAAATTTTTCATACTCCAAAACTTCTTCTGCTGACATTGCATCTAAGCCCGCATATTTTTTATCGACAAATGTGGCCCAAGAATCATCTTACGCTCTCTGATGCTTCATCACAACATAAACACCATAAAACATAGCTTCTAAATTTTCCTCGATTGCAGTCCTGGCCTCTTTGCTAACTTTTGATGTAGCCAAGAACTCTGAAAGTGATGCAAATGCCCCTATTGGGTGAGGCACTAAAGGTTGTGGAGGCTTAGACAATGTCTCACTTCGATATGCCCCTTTGCGATCATATGTACGTCCTTTACCAGTCCCATAATATATGGATGGTAGAATAGTATAATCAGGGTGCATGTGCAAGACAAACTCTGCAAAAAAGTGTCTTGCAAAATAGAGTGTAACCTCATTGTTCCAAGGCAATTTCCCATATGTCGCCAAAAATCTGTTATAGAGATGTTCGGCAAACTCAGGGGGCTTAAAATATTGCACCTTCAACATTTTTCGCTTTGGGCCCTCTTTGAAATTGAACATGAAAATTATGTATTCTTTCGAAACTCTTTTTTTAACTGTCTCCCATTTCTCAAGACCCATCACCTCTAACTTTCACCTCCTCATTATATCGACAAAATTGTCAGTGGTTGGCCCCATCTTCTCATATGCATCCATAAAGTTCTATTGTGAATGCAAAACAATTTGCAAACTTTGTTTTCTTTCTTGAGGGAGTTCCAAGACCACCAAATCATTTTCCAACCTCTTTTTAACACCTGATCATCGCTCAAGCGTCATTTCTTCAATAGTCCCTTCCCAGGTAAGTTCATCACCAACATCTGAAGGATAGGTGGACGTTGGAGTGTAATCTTCAGTTTCTTCATAACGCAACCTCCTAAATCCACCTTCACCCTTTGCATGGACATTTGAATCTTCGTTACAACCACTCTCATTGTCCGCCCTTTCTCTAAATTGATTTCCTACACACACATTTGAAAGTAACTTCAAGATTTAACCTCACATAAATTTAAATACAAAAACATTCTACATAAATAAACAAAATTTAAGAAACTTACCAGAAATATTCTCTTGTCTAGAGATATTCCCTAAATTCTCAGGTGTAGGAGTATTGATGCACAACCTATCTAAGAAGTATTCATTCATAGCACTGGCTTGATCAAGTTCTGTAGTTGATCTATTTACAGACTCGTTTGAAAATCACCTCTGACGAGATTGTTGTTGCTTACTCGGAGTCTCAGTTGAAGAAGGAGTTATTGTTCTTCCTTCTTGAGAATGCCTAGAGCATTTGCAAGGAATGTTTGGAGAATCTTGTGTCGACATCACTCCTCAATATCTATCCACAATGCAGAGTTTATCAATAAAAATTCAAATATGTACACAAGTTCAAGCAATTAAAAACGCAGAGATAAATCAAAGTTTTAAACAATCAAGCTGCAGAGGTACTCGTTCATTAGAAGGCACAAAAACTAGACATTCAACCATGAATCAGTCAACTCAAAGATAATTAAGGGGACCATATACAACATGTCAAATTCTTATCCTTCACTCATCATCCATGCATAGAAAAGCAAGGCATTTGAATCGATTTGGCTCATGGCCGACTGCTCATGCAAGGACTAATGACAAAAGGGATAAGGGACAGAAGATAAAATCACAATATTTTCATAATAATCAATAAAACCCACACAAAGAAGTCATTGAAATCAAAAAGTTGGGTTCGCCAAGGGAAATCAATTTAGAAAGAAAACAAGCAAGTGGATTCATTAAAAGTTCCCTATGGTTGGATCCACTAAAAAAATGAATTAGAACATTTCTTTAAGATTCCTTAAAAGTTTTCTATGGTGGGATCCACAAAGACTGCATATAATGTAATGCATTAAAATCCCCAAAACAAAGAGTTTAATCTTCATAACCTCACAGACCCATGTTTTAATCACAACGAGGTGAAGGTATTGCATGGACATGGAATATATGTCATTTCTTTAAACTTCCCATTAGCATTATTTAAATTTCATTGAGTTTTTATACTAATTCCTTTATTGTCATGGTAAATGGGATGGGATTGAGGGTTGCTTGTATTCCTAATATAAATTAAGATGAGGTGGAGAAAATGTAATATTTGTGATAATGAACTATATTATATAACATATGAACTGTGAAAATGCTATATTATATATTTGTATCACTTGAGAGATTTAAGGACAAATTGTGGGATTGTTGTGGATATAGTTGAACTAAATACATAACTGTGAAATATTTTATGGTCACCTAAAGTTACATAAAGGGACCTAATTTTACTATAAATTAAGGGAATTCCACTAAGGGATGCATAAAGGGACCTTATTTTACTATCAACTAAGGAATTTCCACTAAGGGATCTATACCTAATTGTTACATAAAGGAACCATATTTCCACTAAGGTATTTCTTAACTATAAACTCCCAACTCCCTTGTTTGATATAGTTTTGAGTTTATTTGTTGTTGATTATTAAACCTAACATCATATCCCTCCAGGTCCAAAACCTATTTTTACCTTGAAAATAATTGTAAATCGTATGAATTTTGGTTTTGGGAAAAAAAAAACCCTTTTTGAGACACTCGTCAATCTTGTTATACTATATATGGATTTGAATATTTGGGTTGTAGCATTTCTATATAATCATGGAGAAATACTGAGAAAATTCAAAAGTGTTTATAATTTATAATCTTATAATTAATATCATACAACCTATCCTATCCTCATATAATTAGTTATTTCCCCATTAAGAGAATGACTAGAACTAGGTACCTAATGTACAGGCACAAGAGACTACTAACATGAAAGAAAATATGCTACCTATTGCTTAATGGGGGTTGGAAAAAAGATGCCAATTATTTGATAAATCATTTGAGAATGGATAAGGAGATCACTCTACAAAACATTGATCTATATCATTAAAAATACTATTAAATCGAAATTCAATGAAATATCAATACTTATGAAGAGTTTTTGTTAACTAGAAGGTAGGGATAAAATGTTATTTCTAACATAAAAAATCCCATATGATATGGCTTTTCATTAGAAAATGTTTCTACTATGAGTGGATATATCACTAGTGTTAGGTCACATGGCCCTCATAACATTATGATTCCTTGTTTCCTCACATAGTTCCTACCATGTTTACATTATGCCTACATATCCAACACAAATCCAATAAGTTGTCAATTTGAAGTTATATTATATGAATATAATGTCATCAATAAGATAAGCATTCAATAACTTTGGTCAATATGTCTAAAGTAATAAATGAGCATAATAATTAGTTCCCATAAAAGACTCTTTTATTTCTATGAATTAGACTTTATCATCCAAAGTGAAGTATTCATTATAACTATTCATTAGACCTAATATGGAAGTGATAGATTTAGAGAACTATGCATAATTTAGTCAATTAGGTTAGAGTTCCACTAAGTACTAAGTTTTGTTGGTAAGTTCCACTATGAGAGAACCGACCTAATATAGAAGTGATAGATTTACTGAACTATGCATAATTGACTTGAATATCACATTGATGGACAATTAATGGAAATAATGCATGCATGTTTCTAGAACATGTCAACAAAACCCTAAAAGGTTGTAAGAATGTTTATTGGTTAATTCTTCATGTAGTATGGTCTATGAGTAGTTGAATGATTGAGGACTAAGTTGATTGGTGTTCTTGGTAGAATATCACTCAACATTACCATGGAATATATCAATCCTAATGGTTTCTTTGAGGGTGCATATATTAACCTCAATGAATTGAAAAAATGTACAAGGGATTACAAGATCAAAAGAAACATATGTATGGTGCATCAAAAATAACTATTGAACCAATTCATTGTCATTAGGAAGTGGCCATCAAATGACATGTAGAAGTTGAATTGATTTTTCAAGTGGCATGTAAAGAAGAGGAACAATTGTAACTATCTCTTAGAGATGGGCCATAAGAATATGAATTGCTAGAGATTGAGAGAGGGAGGTAGAAGTTTAAAGATTACAATTGAGAAAGGATGCAATTATAGGTGATTTGAGTGTTGAGATGGTATGTGACATGGGACAATTATCGTCATATAAGGTGGCAATTCACATTGATTGAGAGTAATCATGACAATAATTTCAAATGTAAGTACATCATAACCTATTGTAAACATAGTAATGTGAGTTTTAATGGGATATATATTAAAAAGAAGATGATTTTAAGTGATTCTTAATTGTCACAAAATTCATGGTGGTAATGAAGCCTATTTCTACAAATAGTAATGTGAGTTTTAATCACATATATATTTTAAAGAAGATGCAATTGCGTGATTATTTTAATTGTCACAAAATTAATGGTTATAAAGGGTAATCTCTATAGATCTCCACACTCCCCTTTCATTGTGGGAGGTTCATGTTATCCACACTCCCTGTATGTGTTATGACTAATACTAGTTGTCTACTAGAGATATTAGGTCCAAAGGTTTGAATATTTTGCATTTGGATTATCTCTAGAGTTAGTTCAATATTGTTTAAAGGGAGCCCGATGATTTACTTTATTTATTTGTTTGCATTATTAGTTGTTAACATTTTAAAAATTACATTAGGAACATGGCTTGTTGTTATCGTCTACATGTATGAGATATGTGTGTGCTAGCTATGCCTAAATATCCAACACACATACAATACTATGGTTCAATAAACACATTAGTTACTAATGTCTCTAGTTTATTAATGAATTAATTAATAAGTTGTCAATTTGAAGTTATATTATATGAATATAAATATCATCAATAAGATAATAATTAGTTCACATCTTTGAATATTAAACAAAGTTATAATAATTAGTTCCCATCTAAGACTCTTTTATTTCTATATTAGACTTTATTATCCAAAATGTATTATTCGTTATAATTATTCTTTTAGTCAAACGGTCACTACAATTGGAAGGGGAAATAATGATTGAGATAAGTCTAGACAACCTCATTATATAATCAGAATCAAAGAGTTACAAAACCACTAGATACAAATAATGTGGCTGACCAAGAAACATTGCCATGGTTTAATCCTTGTGGTGTACCACATGACCAATACACTTGTTTAGTTTCCAAAGAGGCTTTCAAACAAGCAAAGTTAATCTAATATTTATCAACCAAATCTTAGAAGTTTCCCTAAATGCACAAACCCCTAGATGTCCTCACCCACTAACCTTGAGGTTATCACACACTCATGGTGGTCTCTCACAACACTTTAGTGGTTATGGAAATTTGAAAAAATAAGGTTCCTTTAAGTTGGAGGGATGATATGGGCACTTGCATAGTGAATTTAAATATGGTTTAAAAAGATGAAATATAGATATTTGAATGGTGCTTATACTACACTCTTGGGCCAAATATGCACTTTCATGGCTTCTTAGGTGTTTTGGCACCATGTGCAAGTTTTATAATCCCTAAAAGAAATTGTTATGGCCCAATTCATTCATTTTTATCATTATAACATCACTAGGGTCACAATAAATTACATCCCTCACACATAATTCCTTCTAATGAAACTCATATGACCCCTATAGATCGGAAATTCCATTTACAAGAAATGTGTGGTGCTAGAATCGATGCATGGTCCATGATCTTTAGAAGTATATTTTAGGCTATAAGACATTGGATTTTTTCCTTTGAATATTTGTAGGGCCCCAAGAGCCCAGTTTAGTATGCAAAACCTCATAATCTGAAGTTTTTGAGTTAGCTATGCCTATTTTAGAGCCTATTTTGAAGTTTTTCGAAATTTATTTGTATGCATGATTAGTTACATGAAAATTTTAAAAATATGCATATAAGGAACATCACTTGTTATTATCGTATAAGTGTGAGTTATGTATGTGATAGCTATGCCTACATATCCAACACAAATCCAATAAGTTGTCAATTTGAAGTTATATTATATGAATATAGATATCATCAATAAGATAAGCATTCAATAACTTTGGTCAATATGTGTGAAGTAATAAATGAGTATAATAATTAGTTCTCATCTAAGACTCTTTTATTTCTATAAATTAGACTTTATCATCCAAGATGAAGTATTCGTTATAACTATTCCTTTAGTCAAAGGGCCTCTACAATTGGAAAAGACCACCAAAGTGGGAGACTGGTTCCTTTTTGAGCAGTTTACTACACAAGTAGGTCACTCATTTCTTACACAAAGATGTGACCAAGACTCATGACAATATGTAGGACATGTGAATCATAGGGGGAGATTTACTTACCCATTAGGTCTCACTAGATTAGGTCTCACTACATGGTTTCAAGATGTGTTTTGTCAACCTAGTTCAAATATAAATGACTCTTGGCAATGAATATTTATTTCTCTTGTTATGAAATGAAAAACACAGAAAAATGCAAAACTTGGCATGAATTACATAATCATGTTAATCATTGAGTTTTTGAATGAATTTTTTTGTTTGAGGCCATAACTAAGGGAGCATATATCATAGCTTGGCTTGACTCACTAACCTAAGAAATCTTAATATCTTGGCTAATGACCATCAAATATTACCTAAAACGAAATAAATCTATGAATAGATTGACCATTATAGAAATACCAACATTAACAAAGTAATATAGATTTTCTATTCATGGAAAATATCTTGAATCTTAGTGTCAATTCTTAGTGTAAATGTTTGCTAGAAAACACTTTGAACCTAGTTTTTAAGGATTTTGTCACTTGTGATTACTTATTTTTAATAATATTTTTTTAAGAATCTTGTACACTATGAAATTATGTTAAAAAATATGATGCACTCAAGAAATAATTGTTCCATATATAGATTCTTGTTTTTGAACTACAATCATACAATATGACACTAGATTATTATTTGTTAAGTACAATGCCATATTCACTCTTTGCAATTCAATTCCATCTTACTCATGGTTGTTTATATTTGATAAAAAAATGAATTCTACCTATTTGCAAGATTTCTTTAAGCTCTTTTCCTTTTCATTTAAAGAGAAACAATGCCACAATACTAGTAAATTAAGCCAACACACAAAATTTTGTAAAATCAACATCCCTAAAAAAAAGATAATATATTTCTATATACTACCAAAGATCTCAAATGATGAATAAATCAAAGGGATATAGGAAAGTGTCGTAAGGTATCTACAAAACTAGTAAAAATAGAGCTTCAAATGGAACTTTATGCCTTACTAGTCAATGGATTGGATATGTTATTATGTGTTGAATGGTTAATGTAGCTATGTTCTTGTGTCAAAAATATTCAAAATAGATTCTTGAAATTTATATGGAAAGGTGAAACTTATAAACTATATGGATTTTAAACATTAAATAACAAAAGAATTACTTCACAATGAAGCAAAAATAGTAGAACAAGGACCAAACTATCATGGTTTTCCTCTAGAGAGAAAGAGCAGCAAGTGGACATTGGTCCTAGGTGGGGTAGATATGAAATTGTCCTCTCTAACACTTGAGCTAGAACCAATTAACATATCCAATTAAAAGTCACAACTTATTACTTGACTCACCCTTTGACTTGTATTTCGAGAAGTCATTTATTTTGTAAAACAATTTTCATTATATCAATTACTAATCTTTATTGAAATATATCTTTGTAAATTTTGATATACAAGTATATTTTCTCCACAAATGCATGATGGAAACATAAATATGTGGAGATAAATCATGATATTAAATGAATTTGAGGTACACAAATTAGACATTTCCTAGGAATCATAAGGAATCGTGTAAAAAGTCAAATAGTCAATTAGGTCAAAGTGCGACTAAGTACTAAGTTTTGTTGGGAAGTTCCACTAGGAGAGAACCAACCTAATATGGAAGTGATAGATTTACAGAACTATGCATAATTGACTTGAAGATCACATTGATGGATAATTAATGGAAATAATGGATGCACATTTCTAGAACATGTCAACAAAAACCTAAAAGGTTCTAAGAATGTTTATTGGTCAATTGGTAAATTCTTCATGTAGTATGGTCTATGAGTAGTTGAATGATTGAGGAATAAGTTGATCGAGTTCTTGGTAGAATAGCACTCAACGTTACCATGGAATAAATCAATCCTAATGGTTTCTTTGAGGGTGCATATATTAACCTCAATGAATTGACAAAATTCACAAGGGATTACAAGATCAAAAGAAACATGTGTATGGTGCATCGACAATAACTATTGAACCAAATCATTGTCATTAGGAAATGGGCATCAAATGACATGTAGAAGTTGAATTGTTTGTTCAAGTGGCATGTAAAGAAGAGGAACAATAGAAACTATCTCTTAGAGATGGGCCATATGAATATGAATTGCTAGAGATTGAGAGAGGGAGGTAGAAGTTTGAAGATTACAATTGAGGGGCTCCACGCTTTGTACAATCCCATCATTTAGTGGTTCTAGATATTACAGCTAACCATTCTTAAGGTGTTAGTAAAATGTTTTATGAAACCGCTTAATCTAAATATTATTATTTTTAACGGTTTCTGGTTGCTTTCTCTTATCAGTTTTGTTTAGAAATTGGTAGATGGAATGACAAATGTAAGGTGTTAGAGATTGCATAGTTTTGATGGATTATAAATTTATTTATACTTTTAGAACTGCAATTTAAATAATGGTAAATTGTTATTTAGTCATAACTAAATTACAAAAATTTTATTTGAAAACATTATTGAACGTTTTTTGGTTGCTTTTTCTGATCAATTTGTTTAGAAATTCATAGATGAAATCACAGATGTAAGGTATTGAAATTGCAGTCATGTAAAGTGTTGAGATAACATAGTTTTGATAAATTATAAATTTTTATAATTTAAATAATGAAAAATTATAATTTCACTCATAATTAAATGACAAATTTAGATTTGAAAACCTTAAATCCCCACTTCAATAATCAGAAAGCATGAAGCTACACCATTTTGACTACTTGGTCGATCGCTTAGAGGCGACATCTATTGTGGGGTAATATGGAATTAAAATTATTCAATACGCATACTGATGTCTATGGTTTATATGTTGTACATGGTCTTTTAATTATGAGTTATGAAATCTGGTTGCTTTTACACCATGTGAATTTTAATTATTTGTTTTTGAAAAATGACAATAAAAATCCATAATATAATATAGAGTGTGTGTTATATAATATAAGACACAGTGTGTGTTATATAATATAACACACACTGCATATGTTATATAATATATAACATATGCAGTGCATATGTTATATAATATATAACATATGCAGTGCATATGTTATTTAATATATAACAAATTAAATTTCTGAAAAAATTAAAACGTAAACTAAAACTAAAATTAAAATTAAAATTAAAATACAACTAAAACTAAAATTAAAAATTAAAATTAAGTTAAACTAAACTTCAGCAATTTGCTCACTTCATTAAGTTAACCACACTATTCCCATCAATTTTTATAAATATTAGTAATATTATAAAAAAATATTAATTCTAAAAATATTAGTAATATTAGTAAATTTATAAAAAAAATATTATAAATTTTTACTACTAATGTTATGGGCCTATGTTGAACAAAGCAATGTCATGGGCATGCCAACAGCTTGGCCATAGGGCTGGGCCTCGGCGGCCAAGTCACAGTCCACTGGACTATGACTTGGCCACGAGGGCCTAGCCCTGTGGCCAAGCCGTTGGGGTGCCCACGGCATTGCCCTATTCGGCCACCTAATTAACTAAATTTTAATTTAAGAAAATAAATTACATTTCTGAAAAAATAAAAACTAAAATAAAAACTAAACTAAAATTAAAATTTAAATACAACTGAAACCATAACTAAACTTAAAATTAAAAAATAAAATTAAAAACTATAACTAAAACTATAACTAAAACTAAAATACAAATTAAAATTTAAAATTAAAAACTAAAACTAAAGCTTGGAAAAATACTTGAAACT
>JASDQU010751586.1:23819-34852 GCA_032191745.1 Picea mariana
TGCAGATTTGTGTGGCTGTAGATTTTTTTGTTCTGGGAAGGTCATAATGGTGAGCACTCTTAGAGTGGAGGACAAGTTGGATGGGGCCACTAATTTTCGGGCTTGGAAGGATAGGATCCTTTTTCTCTTGGAAGAGAATGATCTCAAAATTTATGTTAAGATAGTGATTTCAGATCCCAAAGATCCATAGGAATTCGCAGACCACAGGAAGAGGGAAGTGAAAGCCAAGCGAGTGTTGTTGGATTCTGGGAAGGATCACTTGATTCCTCATATTTCTGAGAAGAAGACAACAAAGGATATGTATGATGCTTTGGTTTGCTTGTATCAAAGTGGGAATGCAAGTCGGAAGTTGATTTTGAGGCACCAGCTCTGATCTGTTGAGATGTCCAAATTAGATACAGTTGCTAGCTACCTCACGAGGATCACTCAGATTTGTGATCAACTTGTAACCATTGGTGAGGCAGTTGGTGACACAGAGTTGGTGAATGTGGGCATTGAATGGTTTTCCCGGGTCTTGGGAACCATTTGTGCACGAGAGAAGGTTCCACCATTTGACAGATTGTGGATCGATGGCAACCGGGAGGAGGCTCAGATAGTGTCCAAGAATGGAAATCAGAGAGGTATTGATTATGAGAACCTGACCCTAGTTGCTCACACTAGGAAGGGCAGAAGAAACATTTCTTAAAGGAGAGAGGCATCTCCAGAGAAAAGGAAGAAGAAGGACCTTAGCAAGGTCAAGTGTTTTGCTTGTCATACATTAGGTCACTATGCTTCACAGTGTCCACAACGGAAGAAAGGGAAAGGTAAGCAACAAGCATCATCAACAAAAGTGGGAGAGGTTGCAGAGAGGCTTCAAAGGGAGTTCTTATTAGTCTTTGCCCTTTTTGGTATAGTTTTCGGTAGTGGGACTTGCTTGATGGATAATGGAGCCACATGTCATATGATAGGAGCATGGGATTTGTTCGAGAGATTCATAGAGTCTGAGTCAGATTCTTATATGGAACTTGGTATGGGTACCAAGCATGCAGTATAGGGATCTGGAACAGTGTCATTCCGGATGGAGTCAGGAGATGTGTTGAGAGTGACAAATGTGCTATGGGTGCCAAAACTTAGGAAGAGTGTGCTCTTAGTCTCAGTGATTGAGAAGAAGGGTTTTGATGTAGTGTTCTAGGATGGTCAGGTGTTGATCAATCCTAGAGGATCTAGCTCAAACACAATAGTGGTTCTTGGAGTTAAGAGAGCAACTTGTATAGGCTAAAGGGCCAACCTATGCAAGCTATGGCATGTAGCAAAGTGGCAGTGAACAAGGAGCAGGTAGCTCCGAAGGTTGTGCAGGCTTAGAGGGAGAGTCAACAGTCCAGAGGAAGTCAACCTTCAGGTTCAGGCGGGAGAGAGGAGTCTTCCAAGACTGTCAAGAAGGTGTCATGGGTTGAGATGGCCAGGAAGGATGTTCAGAAGTGGGAGGCTTCTAGGAGCAGAGTGTCTTCCAAGAAGGGTCCATGTCATTCAGTGGGAATTGCTTCTGTGTCGGAGGGAGCAACTGTGGTAGTGGATCCAGTGTGGAAGGTAGAGCCACTTCCAGTGTGGGAGTCAGAGCTACTTCCACGTGATGGTGGATGGAATATCTCCCTCGCTAATAGGGAGTGTTGATGTTTTGTAGCATCGGGAGGTTTTCCCACATTGGCCTTGGTGTCAAACATGTGGGAATGTTTGTTGGCACTCACATTGCATTTTTCATTTTGTGAAAACCTCTTGTATATTGAGCTGGGGCTTGGTTGGGGCTTCACACCTACTTGGAGGAATAAACAATTCTAATTTAATGTTGAGTTTAGAAGGGGTTCGTAAACTCACTCATTAGACTCCCATAAAAGGAGAGGCAATGTGAGGAGACACTTATCACATCTCATTGTGACATTATGGAGTTGGCATAAGTGAGTGACCACTTGTGCCAAGGAGATTGGGGTGTCAATTTCAACAAAGGAAATTCTTCACTTTGGCAAATCTGGCCTAGGGTTTCTAATTTTCTGATTTTCTATGCAGAGAGAGGCTGCATGCGTGAGGAGGATTGTCGCACATGTGATAGGGAGCAAAAAACAGGCCACACATGTGATCCGTACCAAACGTGTGAGTTGTACAATAGTAGAAACAGGCCACATGTGTGATATGTACACTCCGTACGACACGTATAGATCAGGAAGGTCGTACAACATGTGACGTCAACAGGCCATACAACAGGTTTGCAAGTTGGAAGGGTTTTTCTGGGAATTTTGCTGAATTTGTAATTTGCTAAGAGGACTGTTTTTGTCCTAAAAAATTCTCAATCTGAAAAATTTACGGAACAAATTTTTTGTGTCTCGTATATGGATGATTTCTCTTTGATCTTTGTGCTTTCGCTATAATTTTTTTGTCATAATTTCAGTGTACAATTATTCATTGATATCCAGTTTTGTCGCTCTGATACCATAATGTAACGTCCTCGTTACTCAAAACTGCTCTGATACCAATTTGTAACATTACCCAACTTACTACTGAACAATGCTACTCCAAAATCTAGTGCACAAATTCTACTCTAACACTAGTCTGCGTAGTATCACTTGAAGTAACGCACTCAACCTCAAGCTGAGTTGCGCCACACTAACTTTCTTCTTTTTACACAACCTAAAACAATGGAAGTAACTCAATACAACTATGCGCACAAGCATACTGAACACACAACACTATTGTGCGCGTAATCCATTCTGAACATGTGATCTCTTATGCGTGCATAACCCTTCTGGTGTCACACGCTAATTATGTTTTCCTTATGCGTGCGGACCGCTTCTCTGTGCGCACAAGAGAACCCAGCTTCTTAGGCACACAAGGTATTTCCTTGCATGCACGACCATTCAAACTTCCTCTTGATGACTCATGACCAATATCATAAGTTTAACTTAACGGGCAAGACTATGAACAACTGTCATACTCATGCATGATTACAATTACTGGCTATCAACACCATACTTACATGTGCAAGCAACATTAAACAAAATAACAACAATTACTTATATGCAACAACATACAAGAATTAAATCCATATCAAACATAGATAATTAAGCACACAGTAAATGAGACAAGCACATAAAGACACTTATCTTTTATGAAAGTCACCAATTGCGTGCAGAACTCAAACGTCCCTCCCAGCCATAGACTTTGTTGCCCATATACTTTCAGCAACAGGTCACCCCCGACCTGGGGCTTAACTCCACTAGGGAAAAAGGGTTCCTAATACCAGTTTAAGGTCTGACTATCAACAAAATTGCTCAGTCCAAGGTGCCACTACTGCAACTAGTCTATAGTCTCTCATTCCCCACGTACTTATTACACCCAAGGAAGTGTGCCCCTTCTCTGCTCAACAGTCCTTCGGCTGCCCCACTTCCCTTCGAGGGTTCCAGCAACAGGTCGGACAGGAAATCTCAGAGCCCTACAACTAATGCCCAACGCACCAGGGAACAACTCCTAGCAAAACTTTCACTTGGAGAGATTGCTCATGGGCTTGACAACCCTCCTCTTCAACAACGAATCTCTCACCTAAAGAGAATGCTCACGGGCCTAACAACTCGCCTCTTTGACAACAAAACTCTGGTTACAATACAAAAAACCCCATTTTACAAGCTTTCTCCGTAGATAAGGTAATAGTCGTATATCCAGATGATTCGAACCCTTCTGAACACGAGAAAATGAATGACTTTCCTGAAAGAATGATTTCTCTCCCCTGAAATACACTAAGGCCAACAATATATATTGCATGCCTTAAACTCGACACTTGTCACCTTCAGAAATAGCTTTAGCCACTTGGTGACTCGCTCCCATCCTCGGAAACTTAGGATAAATAATTATCCATAACATACACTTTTCAGAAATATTAATAAAATATTCCCTTGGACTTAAGTTCCCCCCCTTTTCCCTTTTTCGGTGGAGTTATCCCCCCATCTCTTTTCGTCTGATCAGACTGCGCGCAACGATGTGATATTATTAATGACTGTGATTACATTTACATGGATAGGCACACTAGCCTATTTGTATCTCGACTCACCAGCCTCATAACCACATAGGCTCTCCGACCTCAATACATATCCATCCATATATATATATATATATAACTTAGCATGATGCACACTTCTAGGTGATTCCCGCGCACTTATTCAAGTGCGCGCAACTCTATGAAAAGTGTGCACCCTTTCTTGATAACAATCCCCCCACACACTTACCCAAGTGCACGCAAAACCAAAACTTGGTGCCAAGAGCTCACCAGCCTATATGTACATTTACATTTACAATTGGTACTAACGGCTCACCAACCTATATGTACAATTACAAAGGGTTCGGATTAGGGACATTACAAAGTTAGAGAGAGCAACTTGTTTAGGCTAAAGGGACAACCTATGCGAGCAATGGAAAGCATCATAGTGGCAGAGAACAAGGAGTAGGTAGCTCTGAAGATTGAGCAACTCAGAAGGAGTCAGCCTTCAGGTTCAAGTGGGAAGGAGCAGCCTTCCAAGTTTGTCAAGAAGGAGTCATGGTACGAGATGGCCATGGAGGACGCTCAAGAGCAGGAGGCTTCTAGGAGCATGTTCAAAGGGAAGTCTTTGAAGAAGGGTCCAAATGAGATTGTTGGGATAGCTTTCGTTTCAAAGGGAGCAACCAATCAGGTGGATTGGACAGCAACCATGGTAATGGATATGGTAGCGAAGACAGATCCACCTTCGGGTGGTGGAAGTACCTTCCTTGCTAAGAGGGATTGTTGATGCATGTAGCATTGGACAGGTACTTCCACGTCGATTGGTGTCTAACACGTGGGAGTTATTCTTAATGCCTCTCAGGACTTAGGAGATTCACTTTAATAAAGTGATTATTAAAGTGAATGTACTTTTGTAATTAATGAGATTTTAATTTAATTAAATGCCTAAGTAATTGGCATTAGTGAATTAAATTAAATCCTAGCCATCAGATCATAAAGTGAAGGTGAGATCTAATCTCATCCCTTGATCACTTTGGATATCTAGGGTTTTGGATTTAGGGTAAACTCAAGGTTATAAAAGGCAGCCTCAAAGGAATAAAAACCAGCTGTGTCAGGCTAGGCTATTTGTTGCATTGTATTTTCCTTGGATGGGCCATTATCCCAGAATGGGAGCCGAAGATTTTATTTAATAAAATCAACAAGGCACTAGTTTTCCCATTGAGGTTTTTCCAAGAATATCCCAAAAATCTCGTGTGCAATGTGTATGGTTTCTTATTATGCTTCCGTTGTAATGTTTGGTTAATAACTCAACTGTTCTTTTATTCAATAATTAATTTTATTTGTAAGTAATTGTCGGGTGATGGGTTAGGAGAATTTAACTTTTGAGTGGGTTAATTATGGTCTAGGTCAAATTGACCCATTTCTACTATGTGTTGGGAAAACTCAGTGAGTCTTGGGTGGACTTGACTTGATGATTCTAGTTACTATATATATATATATATATATGAATAAAATACTTCCATTAACTACTAAGATAAAGGGAATATGTACATACATGGCATTGTATATAAAAGAAGGGCCACACATGCAACTGCCACAAGCTAAAAATTCCATGGAGTCTAGTGAATAAAATAGCCACACATGACATTTTATACAAAAAAAGGGCCACACAGGCAACTGCTGCAAGCTAGAAATGCCCATGGATTTTAGTGAATGAAATAACTCTAACACAAAGTACAAAATTGCCTTAGAGGTTTAATAGCCGAGTATAAACAAGTACCAAATTTAATAACATAATAATAAGACAACTGACGCATAATAGGACAACCAACCCACACAGTGCAAAATGAAAAAATCATAAACTGGGACACATTGCAAAAAGAAAAAATAATAAACTAGGTAATTGAGGGAATCATGCCCACATTGGGTGGAAAACTCTCTTTATCCTTGGGGGGAAACCTCTATCCATCCATATTAAGATTTGGGTTTTTAATGATGGCTTCCCACCCATTATTTCCTTACACATTCTTAGGAGGCTTCTTTGTGTTAGAAATGGCAAGGGCTAGTCATAAGTACCTTTTTCATGTTCAAGGGCTATGTTTTTCGCAACCTACTTTTGCTCACTATGTGGATAACTTTTGCACGTCCCTTATTGTTCATTGGCCCTCGATCATTTGTCTACGTTGGTTTCTTGCACCTAGGTTGGGTTGCTTGAGCATGCGTTAGCTCCTCCTCGTTGCATTGGCTCCACCTTTTCCCTAGATTATGGCCTTCCTTTTCCCAATGGCGTATCTACTCCACATGAGGATGCACTTGYTCTCTATTTCTTTGTCCTAAGTTGTGCCTCCTCTCCTCCTTCATGGTCTAGCCCTTATGACCAATAAACAACAAATTTCCTTGTATTTATATAGATTGAGGAGCCAAGAGTACATGTTGGCCCTTGGAACAACTGACACAAATTGGCTAGTTGTCTTTTTGTCTAGTGCATTTYAGTAAGATTTGCATGTTCTCAATACTTTTGGTTGGCCCCAGATTGGCCAACCCCTAGCATTGGTGATTTAATAGGCACAGGGACCAACATRGTAACAAGAGGACTACGAAAAAATATCCCCTCTTTGGCAAGGAAACTCGAGCCTCTTCACAACCCTAAAACTTCATCTATAATTTTTAACCCCTTGGAAGAGGTTTCATTATGGGCAACATAAATTAAAATTCAAATCTCTCATGGAGGTGGTTGAAGAGCTCCAAAGAAGTGGCAAGGACAAACTAGCAATCAATAAACAAATGGAGGACTTGGAAACATCAAGCTAAAAAATCAACACTTGAAGAAAAACAACAAGATGATCACTTCACCATTTCAGCCCTCAAAAGCCAATTGGAGGAACTTGAACTCATAATCAATTCTTGAGACTCGACTATTGAGAACAAGCACATTGAAATAATTTTGCACTAGGAGAATTTGAAGAATGAGACAATTTCACACCAGTAGTTCTAGTAACCACTTCAAAAACAGGTTGAAGAGTAGCATTCATAGGTAGGTTTCCAAAGGGAACCAAGCTCCATTGTTACACCTCATATTGTATGAGGTTCCACTTTGTGATTTTCATCACATTGATGGAGATTTATAGTTGGTCTCTTTGAGGTCTTTGGCTTGGGGGAGTCTCACTTCTCCTTGGTTGCATGATTGTGCTTTCTACTTGGTGGTGTTCTCACATGTTCTTGCCTTGTTGAGTCATACAATAAAAAAAAAGCCCAAAGGGATGGGCTAGGGTACCCTTGGGAGCCCCAAGGGGCAGGGCGAGGGGGCTGCCAAGTGGCCCCCAAGGGGCGCCAAGGAGAAGATCCAGAGGTTCTAATTAGGGTTCCCTCCTCTGAGAAAGAGGAGCACAGATGCGCTTTGCATATAAAAGAATGTTCTGCCAAGGGGTAGGGGCAGGGGCAGGGGGCTCCAAGTGGCCCCAAGGGGTTGGGCAAGGGCCGGGCAAGGGGGCCCCAAGGGGGCCGGGCAAGGGGGCCCCAAGGGGGTCGGGCAAGGGGCCGGGCAAGGGGCAAGGGGAAGACCATACTAAGGGTCGACAGGTGCAGACCCTTAGTAGGGTTGGCGGGGGAAGACCCGGAGGGTCAGAGGGGGCAGACCCTTAGGGTCTCCTCCCTCCATCACTCTTCGTCCACATATGGATGGTTGTGGAGCATACTAGCTCATTATAGTGTGGTTTAGTATAAATTCTTATGGATGATGGTTCTATCCCGTCAAGGGATTAGATGATATTTCATGATGTTGTTGATGTTTCTTAGTGACTTGGTGTGTTGATGTATGGTGTTGGTGTCACTAGGAGGGGGTGTTCTACATGGTCCTCATGTGTTGGATGTGTGATGGGAAACACACTTGATGATTGGATGGGTTAGCACTTTGTTATGCCCTCTCTCTTGTGATGTTGCTATGGTGGGATTTTCCTAGGTGATTTAATTTTATGCTGTAAGATTTGCTAGATATCACCTGGGGGGAATTTGTTTCATGATGTTAGTACCCTCATTGATATGTTATTTCCTAAGTTTGAGTTAGAAAGGGAGATACTACATATGATTTGATGGTGATCTAACCTTTTCTTAAGGTTGGATGATGAATTTTGATGTAATAATCCCTTGGTGGTGGTGCACCTTAGGTTGGGATTTACGTTTTGTGTTATCATTGTGGGGTTTTACTAGGGAGAACATTTTTTATTTACATGGTACAACACTCTATTAGAGTGTAACTCTCATTGGCACACATGTTCATGGTGATTTAATCTGTCGGTGACTAATTGGAGGGGGATTATGGTTATATTTAAGCATTAGCCTTTGAGCACACATGTTGAGGTTGATTTAACTGTTCAGTGGTTAAATTAATCTAATTTATCCATATCAAGGTTAATAGCTTGGGAACCCTACTTCATTGTCTTCCTTTTCACATTTGAAGGGGTTAGTTGGAGGTGGTTATGGAGGTTTTTTATCGAGAGGTGTGTGTAATACTTGGAGGGCCACATGTGTGGCACATTACATGCATTTACTTGGTCATATTACTATATTTGGGCATATCCTTGGAGGGCGAACTTGTGGAGACACTTCTTGCTATTCTTGGAGGTGTATATTTATTTATTTCATGGAGTTTTGGCATGGTAAAAACCCTAATTCCCCCTTATTGCCTTGGATTTGTTTTGTTGGAGGTTTCCCACTTACTATTTTGGGGTTTGGCTACTTCATCTTGCACATTCATTCGTGGAGTTGGTTGCCTTGGGATTTGCACATGTGGATTGGTTACATGCATCTTGTGGACCACTTTCTATTTTTGGAGGTTGGTTATGGAGCATTCTCCTAGGAGGAATATTTTATTGTTATATCTCTCATGCACCTTGGAGGATGCACTTTGTGAGCCCTTCTAGGTGGACCCTTGAGCAAATCCTCCTAGATAAGAGTATTTTATTATATTTTGCATGCATCCATTCTTGGAGGGCAAATTCTATGTGGACCCATTTAGTATTTGACTTGGTATCATTGCCTATTTTTGGATGAAGGTGACCTCTCTTGAGGAGGCTAGCACCCACATGTTTTGATATTGTCAACCATGGATCTAACTACTCCAATATTTTACTATTTGTTGACTTGTCATGGAGTTAGCTAGAAAGATAATATATTTTCTTTTATGAGAGACTTAACGCACTCTATATAAGAGGAGCTTCTCTCCATTTCATTTGTAATTGACAATTAGAGGATTACGAAGAAGTGAAAGAATTAAAGGAAATTGTAGGAGCTTGGAGATAATGTTAAGCTTCCCTTGCATATCAAACCTTTGAATATTAATGGAGCATTGAGGTATTGATCTACTTTGTTGTATGGTAATGTTATGCTATTCAATTGTTATCCATATGTTATATATTTTTCTTGTTATCATACTTATGTGAAGGCTTAATAATGAATTCAATATTCATTTACGAATAAGCAATGTAGGGGTGGCAGGTGCAGGTGGGATCATTTTTTATCTTGAAGAAAAACTGGAAACAATCATTGCATGGGGATGAGGAATATTCACAAATAATCAAGATGAACCTTATGCTCTTCTCCAAGGTCTCTCCCTCGCAAATGAATCCAATATACAATCATTGATTGTCATAGGAGAATCTGGCGTCATTATCAAAATGATGGCTATGAAATTAACTTTGTTTGACAATAAGCTGGGTCTAATCATAGCTCGTATTGACAAGGAGGTCCCTAGTCTGAATATGGTTTCATATTTTTATGTCCTGCAAGAATTCAACTATCAAGTGTATATACTAGCTAATTAAGCCTTCGCACTTTCCCAAGGAGTCTTGAAAAAAATGGGTGCTGCTCTCATCTCATTATCCCATAAGATCCTCGAGGTTACACCCTCAAGCCACATTCCATCAACATTTATTACACATGTTTCAACATCACGTAGACTAGAACCCAAGTGCAGTGAAAGGATTTGAAAGGACGCATCCCCTTCTCTCTTGCATGCTGGAATTAATCCTCATCTTGCCTCTTGAATCCTCCATGATGGTATTTCTCTTGCGAGGTGGGATAATGAAGAAGTTCAGGAAGGGATTTCGTAGTGGTTTCTGGAACAGTACTAAACAGTTCAGACTTCATCTAGTAAGCCTCTGTCTCGGTCCTTGGTTGGTAATATTTAGTCTAAAGACTCCACCCTTTGAATGCTTCTAGTGGATATTCATCATTGTGCTCCAGTACTTGGTTTCATCTTGGGCTTTAGTTTCTGGAATTTGTTCTTGTAATTGGGTTATGTTTCAGAGGGTAATATTCATGTAGCCATATTCTCTGGTGAATTTCTCCTTTCTCGGTCCTTTTCTCTTTGGTATTTTAAGTATTGCATGCTCCCGTGTCCAATCATCGAGTTTGCCGAATTCGAAAGGCCTGGGAATTGTCTATTCAAGGCTTAAGTTGGGTCTTAGGAAATTTTGGAATCTTTGTGTTTTGGCAGTAGTGTTGTTCATATTTTCATGTCTTGCTAGAATTCAATTGCCAAGCAGATCTACTAGCTAATGAAGCCTCCGTACTTTCTCAAGGAGTCTTGAAAAAGAATGGGGGCTGCTCTCGTCTCATTATCCCCTAAGATCCCTAAGGTTACACCCTCAAGCCACATTCCATTAACATGTATTACACATGTTTCAACATTGCATAGACCAGACATCAAGTGTGGTGAAACGATTTGAAAGGATGCATCCCCTTCTCTCTCTTCATCTAGTAAGCCTCTGTCTTGGTCCTTGGTTGGTAATATTTAGTTTGAAGACATCACCCTATGTATGCTTCCAATGGATATTCATGAGTGTGCTTCGGTACTTGGTTTCAACTTGGGTTTTAGTTTTTGGAATTTGTTCTTGTGATTGGGCTCTTGTTTTTAGGGTAATGTTCATGCAATTGTATTCTCTAGTGAATTTCTCCTTTCTCGGTCCTTTTCTCTCTGGTATGTTTAGTCTCGCATGCTCCCATATCTAGTCATCGAGTTCGCCGAATTCAAAAGGCC
>JASDQU010751586.1:37864-50842 GCA_032191745.1 Picea mariana
TGAGGCCCTAAGGTGGAATGTTGGGCCTAAAAGGTAGGGCGCTTGGCCTCCAAAGGCCCCAGATGAAGCCCACACATGCCACTAGGCTCATAAACACCTCCAAAACGAAAATCCTAGCTCTGGATGACGTCCAGGGTTATGATGGTGACGTCATGGGCCTTCTAGGGCTAATGTCCATGTGAAAGAGAAAGATCCCCCTTGGTCTAGATCTGCTAGGGTGCCTCCAAAGGCAATGCCCTTCTTTCTTCCTGGTGCAAATCTTCAATGTGTTCTTGCCCCTGGTTGGGGTTACAACATCCATCTGTGGGCTTTAAGCCCCCATGAAGGTCCGAGCTAATCATTCCTTCATGTGTACTTGTCCACCGGGCAAGGTCCTGCAGCAACAACAAGTACGCCCTCCAGGGGTTCATAAGTCACAGGGATCATGGCATGTAAATCACATCCAATAATTAAATTACCCAAACGTGTGCATCAAACCCCCTTAACTCAAACAAATGCTCAAAGACGTTATGCAATTTGACAAGATAGGTTTGGAGAAGGTCTCAGGGTGTCCTATTGGGCTAACCTTCCTCAAGTTTGGGGTGTTTCCTAGGTGGGAGCCAATCCAGGTCATGTAAGTGATGAGGTGGTGTAGGGTAAGTGTTTGGGCATGGGGTGCAGTAATAACATAGAAATGTAAGTCTTAGCTATGGGTGCCTTTGTAGAGGGCGAGTTGCACCTTGTCATAGATTCCATTGTTTCCTAGCCCATTTACTGCCTTTTACTCTTAGCTTTATTATCTTTTGATCTTTTCTCTTGTGCTTCAAGGGAAAAGTTGAGGGACACTGTCCTGGCTTGGTGACCAGAGGTGACGGCATTATCCACAAACATTTAATGGAGTTGAGAAGGCTGGCTCGTGATGAGACCCCCTTTCAATTGGCTATGCCACCAAGAGCCACTACCCTAGTTTGGTGACCAGATAGGTGGTAGTGTCATACCGCTACATGCCCATGGTCATAATAGTCTGGCTCGTGATGAGACCTCCTATCCACCAACTAGTACCTTGAGTGTTTATTTATCTTATGGGTTCCCTTTTCTTACTGAGAAGCTTTTTACTGCTTTCTCGGGAATCCTTGGGTGAAGCATCTCAAAGGTTTCAAAGGCTTTTTAACTCTTTCCAGTTACTTTTACCCTCTGGGCCTTTAGCCCCTTCTTCCCACAAGGTAAGGTACAACTCTTCCTAGTGTGGCCAATCCCAATGCCCGAACAAAGGTAGGGGAAGATGAGAGGAATAAAGATGGAAAGTGGTAAGTATGGAGGGAACGGACGATGACCTTTCACAGAAGCACCCAGTGGCAACCCATCCTAAATGGGAGATCAACTTACTAGGGCACCATGTCACCCTTCCAGGTATGAACAAGTTAAAGAACATAATTTCCAAGCAAACGTTATGAAATGAAGGAGAATTCAATGCAACATATTCAAGTGCTTCAAGAATCAGAGTGACACATACCATGATACCCAGACTCATTGCCTCATGGAGCAAGACTTATTGCTACTTCAGGAACGAGCTGGTGGGATGGATATTGTTGCTGCTGATAAATGGACTGCACTGAAGAAAAGAGGGGCCCTCTGGGGCCATGCTCAAGTCATCTGACTCTCTGTACTCCATGTCTAGGACTTGTGGGCCTCGAGACATGATCTCCTTAGTTATCCCTAGGGTAGGGGATAACATCTGGCTCCAACTCGGGGACATGTGCTCACCGTAGAGCACGTGAGAACCTCAACATCTCTGGTATGACCTATGCCTGCTAAATCTCAACAAAATATATTAGTAATCCTTAGGGTGGTGATATCACCCCTTGTTCATATATGATATAATAAAATAAAAATCATCTCTAATCTAACATATGATCATGAGCATACATATATACAAGTGAGACAAAATAATATGTAAATGTAACTACAACTATACTAACATGATATGCAGATGGTATATACAATGGATGCAAATGCATACCTACCTCTACTTACCTGTTGGTCGAATGATAGGTGTAGTCAAATAATCAGTGAAACCATCCTAGCAATATCTCATGACACATTTGACTTGTAATTTCCTAAGTTTCATTTCATAATAACCCTTCATTTGTCATATTTCCACTTTTTCACCATTTCAATGTGTGAAGACATCAAACTGATTTGGGATATTTCATTTGTTGATTAATTAAGCTGAAACCTTAGGATGAGTGCTACATTCTTGGCCTATTAATGCTTGTATGTTATAATCTTTCATTGGGGCCTCATTCCCTAATTTTTATTTTAATTTACCACCAGGGAACTGTTAGCACACTTTTTCACTCTCCAATCAGATCTGATATAATATAAAATCAGCATTGAAAAAGAGGCTAATTCTAGGAGAGAATGACCTAAATGTCATCGGCAAACCTCCTCTCCGTTTGGGTTGGTGCGTGCCAACCTTAGTGGGGTGTCCCTAAGTGCCTTGCTGCTGGTTTAAGTCTAATTTTCTGCAATAAAACAAATAAAACAGTAGCGAAAAGTGTCTTGGACAGCGTGTAAAACAGCCCAAGACGTTAGGAAAATAATGGTAAATTCACTTGGTAGAATCCCTGCAACGTTATCTTTAGAAAGAGATGTCGAAAAGAGAACGAAAGTGCAATTAAAAGGTCAAAATTAACCACAATAAAAGGATGAAAACTTCTAACTGATGCACAAATTAAATCACAATACTGACAAGATTTGAAGTCTTGGTACGAGCACAACAATTCTTTATAAATGTCTTGCCAAAGGGCTGATTGCACCACAGAAAACAATCACAAGAACCGGTAGAGTGGCTATCTCCGCATGAAGAACTAGAAGCTAGACTGTATAAGAATGTAAGAGAGAGAGAGAGAATGTATGTTGCTGCTGCAAAAGATCCAACCCATAACAATGAGGAGGAGCCTCCATTATATAGATCCATGAGGCGCATAAGTGAGATAATAATAGGAGGCGCATCATCTAAATTTAAGTGGGTGCATGAGATACAAGGTTAAGTGTGCCAAAGATAAATAATGGGAAGTGCATGGGGGAGTTGTGCCCTAGAAAATAGGAATTAATGCACAAGGAAAGGGGAGAATAGAATACATATGTGAGAGAGGAGAGGAGGATGAAACACATGAAAGGGAAGGCACATTTAATTAATGAATGCCCTAAGAATAGGGAGAAGGGAGTGATGGAAAGTGAGAGATGAGAGAGAGGGATGCATATGCATGAGAAGGAGCACTCACACGTGTGTGAGAAGAGGGGGAAACATGCACACATGTTGGAGATAAAAGGAGATATGTGCATGGATTTAGGGAGATAAGGGAATTAGCACTAAGAAATAGGTAGGAATAAAAGGAGGCACATTAATTAGTGAATGCACAAGATAATAGGAGTCAAGCGCTAAGAAATAGGGAATAAGGAGGAGAATAGGGGTAAGGCACATGAATAGAAGATAATAAGGTGGGTGTTAGGAAATAGGAGTTAGGAAAGGAAGAGGAATTAATGCCCTAGAAAATAGGGAAAAAGGGAGGCACATTAATGCTAGAAAATAGGAACAAAAGGGATGCTAAATAATAGGGAAAATAGAGGCACATTAAGACAATGTGCTAGAAATCAGGGAGAAAGAGAGGAGTTAGGCTAAGAAATAGGGAGAGAGAGGATGCTAAATAATAGGAAAAATGGAGGCACATTAAGACAATGTGCTAGAAATTAGGAAAAAGGGAGGCACATTAAGACAATGTGCTAGGAAATAGGGAAAAGGGAAGCGCCTTAATGCTAGAAGATAGGGAAAAGGGAGGGGCATTAATGTTAAATTTGGCAGCATCGACGATCATTCGCCAATGAGAGGCCATATGGGCAACCTCGAGGCTAGCTAGGGAGATTTGGAGAATCAACCAGTCTTGTGAGGTATTGACAAAAGCCAGGGGGAACGTACAACCTCTGTGAGTCAAACCAAAAGTCAGGATGAATGAGATGCTATATGATATTGTGAGTCAAGCCAAGGCAAAAGTAGAATCCTTGTAAGTTTAAGACAAAAGTCAAGATGTAAGTCTAATGCAAAAGTCAGGGGGAACGTACAACCTCTATGAGCATAAACAGTGTAGTGCAAAAGTCAGGGGGAATGTACAATCTCAGTGAGCATAGATAGACTAGTGCAAAAGTCAGTGGGAACGTACAACCTCTGTGAGCCTAGTCAAGCCTTGTGAGCCATGAGCAAAAGTCAAGGCATCTAGCAAAAGTTAGGTTGAACATAAAATTCCTATGAGCTAGAAACAAATAATCTTCCTGATATTGCAAATGATGTAAATGTATTGATTTAGTGCGTTGGCATGTGTGACATTATCCACCATGAAGAGATTCGAATTGCCTTGTAAAGAGCAGTGTTACCAACATCTCGATAATATCTCGATGTTGGCGATATTATCTTCAAAATCAGGGTCGGCAATATTTTCCGATATTTTCATTCTTACAATGTTTTTCATTCTTACGACATTTTTCGATATTTCCCGATATTTTCCTCGATGTTGCCGATATTTTCGTTTTTAGACCCTCGGCGATATTTTCCCGATGCCGATGTTTGCAACACTGGTAAAGAGTCAAGTTGAATGTCTAGGTCAAAGTCAAAGTTGTCAAGTTTTTGTTGCATGTTGCATGTCGCATGTTGCATGTTGCGTGCATGCATGTTGCATATTGCATGCATGTCTAGTTGCATGTTGCTTGCATGACATGCATTGCATGCATGCATCTCACATGCATGTTGAGGAGTTCACATGCATAGTCAAGGTCGAGTCACTTGTTGAGTTGGCATAACATGCAGTGCCATGTCAAGGGCGAGTTGTAACTGAAGTGTAAAAGTCAAGTTCTAAATTCAAACTCAAGTGTAAAGCTTAGTTATAACAAACATGCATTCAAGCGTCTATTTTGAGCCCTTCCTTTTTCCTCCTTAAGTACAGAGGTCGACCCTCTTTACCATTCATCACAGGCCAGCGTATGAGCAAGAGGGAGAAGGTGCATATCAGTCCAGAACACAGGTGTGCATATCAGACCCAGAACACAGGCATATAACAGTCAACTAAGGTGCTATATCGGACCATAAACAACAGCATATATCAGTCCTGTAATAGGTGTGTATCAGTCCAGCTCAAAGACAAATATAACAGTCCAAGAACAGAGCTTATATCAGTCTATTAAAGGCAGCGAATATCAGTCATAAGGAGGCTGCTATAACAGTCAATAAATGCAGCCATATCAGTCCAATAACAGGCAGCTATAACAGTCAAATAAAGGGCAGCATATCAGTCCAAGAAAGTAGCGAGGTACACCTCCAAGGTTGGCCTATAACAGAGTTTATAACAGCAAGGTTTCTCAGTAGTCTACAGTTAGGTTAGAGTCATTGGCAAGCTAAGAGCAGAGTATTCATGGTGGATATTTTGTAAGTGATAATACATTATCTTTGCAATGAAAGGAAATTGTTTGCTGGGGTTTTTCTCCCTGCATAGGGTTTCCCCAGGGTACATGTGGTGTGATCTTGCATGCTGGTAATTCCTTATGATTATTGTTGTTCTAATTTATGAATGATGTCAAGCTAAGTTCTAAGTACAATCAGAATTTTCAAAGTACTTACAGTATTAAATCAAGCTCATAATTTAACAATTAATGCTAGAAAATAGGGAAAAAGGGAATTGAGGGAATAATAAGGCACACGTGTGAAGGAAGAAGAGAGATAAAGGAAGTGAAATAAGAAAGGGAGATTGAGTATTAGTTAGCTTTTGTATGCCAACTCACCCATCCATGCATTCTCTTGTGTAACACGCCATCTTTTCTCAAAAAAGTGTGCCCCCATAACTCATGCAACTAATGTGCCATATGTCATCTGCATGTTGGAAACCTGCCACTTGTCAACTTGGAAGGAAACCACCCCTGCTATAAATAGTAGCTGCTAAAAATAGCAGTTTGGCCCTAAAAATAGGAAAATGCCAAATATGTCCAGGATGACTAGTAGACCACTACCAAATGTCGCACGTCTAAAAATAGACATGGCTAAAAATATAAAGTCCTCGGAAGTCAGTGAAAATATGCTCATCGGATTTGATTTTTTGTAAGGTATCCGAAAATGTAATCATAATCACCATATGACCCTCCCAATCTCCACCTGCTAAAAATAGAAAATACTCACATGTCATCCCGAAAAGGGCTCACTAGACTCAGAATATCTCTAGGATCAATACTATAAGCTCATAATCCTAATCTGATCCCTAGAATTCAACCTGCTAAAAATAGAAAGTGCCTGCATGTCACCCGAAAAAAGTGTCATCGGGCTCAAAATCATGCAAGGACCAATATTGTATGTTCAAATCTAACATGCGAGTCTTCGGGCATTGTCTCCTAAAAAGTAGGAACCCTGCTGAAAATAGCAATCTCTCTCTAATCCATAGAAAACTGTGCTAACTTTGTCTCTGAAGCAAAAACCACCACTACATCGGTCCCGTACCTGCCTTTCATGGGAACCAACCATTGGCTCACACAAATTCTCAGTCTGGGACAACTGTCTAAATGCCAACCAAATATAGACCATGCTGGCTCTTAACCCTCAGTATTTTCAAGGGTGAAAATCCAGGGGTTAACAAGAATGCAACTTTATGTCTATGTGGTACACACTTGAGGGTAGCGCTCCCCCTTTGGCACACATATTGAGGCAACCCACTCGAAAAATAAATTTTAATTGTTGCCTCCTTTTGCGAATTCATTTGGCCTAATATTATCCTTGTTCACCCGTGCCAACCTACTTTTTTGACCATGTCCACATCTTTACCCTTTGGCACACATGTTGAGAAGGTTGTTGAGTCTTGCACGTTCACTGATGGTTTAGTTATGCATGCACCCTAGGGTTTTTTACCACATCACTTCATGCATTTATCCCTCCACTTGCTTCTTTGAATAAGCTTGTTCACACCTTGTAAAACTAACGTGGCTAGTAACTAATTCGTCCACTTCTTAGAGGTCCTTGTGATGGATTCTTCATGATGTGGGCTTGGTCAAAGGGGTTATCATTGCACATTCTTCTAGAGTGCACCACCCACTTTCTTCAAGGGTGATTCATTACATAGAATATTTAATGATGGTTTCAATGTGATCCCAAGGCACTCTCTCCTAGGGTGCACTTGATGAAGGAGTATTTTATTTTTTATGGTCTAGTCAAAGTGGTTAATGAAGCACATATTCAAAGAGCATACTTCTTGTAGAAGATATTTTATATTTATTCTTGGGAAAAGGGCTTCTTGGAGAGTGCCCTCATCATGAGACTTGTACACTTGGCATATGTACTATTTTGAAGGTGGTTATGGTGCGTTATCTTGAGGAATTCTCCACATGAAGGCTAGACACATGGAACGAAGCATATTTTCGTTGGTCAAAGAGTGTAAATCTCGAAGCTAACATTTTGCACATGTGGAGGACAAGTGGCACTTTGCATGAGCTTATCTTGTTGGAGGTTGTTACATGGCATAACCAATTTCATTACTTTATTATTGTTGACTTGTCTCATGGAGTTGTTTACATGAGAGCATTATTGTATTGTTTTCCCTGGGTATTTTATTGTTTCTTGTTGGAGAAGAATATGGATCTCAACAACTCATTGCTACTTCTAGTAAGGAASTTGTTGAGAAGGATATTTTATTGTTATTCTTTGGAGAACTAATAGATCTAAGATAACAAATACTTTTTTATTGTTGAGGAGATAGAGCTAAAACCTATATAAGGGTTTGCTCTCTCCATTTGATGTAGGGTGGATTGTGGGAGAAATCCTTTGGAGCTTAGTTGAATGCCTATTGGATATTTTTTGCAGGATTAATGAAATGCTTTGTGGATGAGGATGTCTTGTAGATCATAATGCTTTCTCTTATTGTTGGAATTTTCTTGACCAATGTTTATGGAGCACGAATTGGGTAACACTATTCCTTTTTTTTTTAATGTTATCCTTGGGATGTTGTTTATGGATGTGCTATTTCACCATGCTTGGTTAAATGCACATACATTTCATTCTAAGTAATCATAATCTTCAAAAGTATTGGAGTTTATTTGCACTAGTAATCTCCTTAGATATATTTCTGCAGTTTGGGACAACAAGGAAATGGCCGTTGTAGCTTGTATGTTTCAGCTTCAATGGATGTTATTCCTCATTAGGATAGCCTCCCATTGAGCCTTGATTTGACCCCATTTTCCCAATTGATAAGACACTAGTCTCCGGTCCACACATCCATTTCATTTCTTAAGCTTTATCGATTTGTTTTGCTAGAGCTACCTCTTCATGTTCGCTTTGAAGTTTATTGCATAAGCTCTAGTAATCCTAGTCTAGGGAAGCCCCCCTTGAGCTGGAGGAGAGCTGGCCTAAAGTGTGAAGAGGGTTTATGAGGTGACATTGACGTCCTTCTTAGTTCCTCCAAGGCCTCACTTGAGCTTGGGACTTTATCTCAAAAGGTGAGGGTTTGAGAGGTAACACACCCTAAGACTCTTTTATAGCGTAAGAGACAAAAGGAAAATACATTGAATGTGGTCACCTTCAATGGTGTGCCTCCCTTTAAGAGCTAAACTCTAACTGTAAAGCATGCACCATCAAGGAGTGTGTGTTTCTAGGATAGAGTGCCCACTGAAGAAGAGATAGGACATGCACATGTATGAGAATATTCATTATGCATGCACCTACCTAATCTAGAGATCTGCACCTTCCGGGAATAGCCACCCTCACAAGCAATGTGCCTTAAGTTCTTAATTCTACTGGAGTCTGTGCCCTTCTAAATCTGGACTATGCATGTGCCTCCCTGATCTGGGAACTGCGCCTTGCATGCAAAAGGCATGCACCACACACCAGTGATGATTACTAAACTATTGCACCTCCTTAGAGGCTTCTCTAATGTGCCTTTATTCCAACAGAAAACAAATTCTGCTCAATGGTTTCATGGCTGTAGTGGATACGCTGAAAGTGCCAATGCTGAAGGAGAATACCTACAGAGCAACAGGTAACATCTAACATCTCCAATCGCCTCTTACCCTGAAGCTAGCCAGCTGTTCCAAGTAGTTTCTTCATATGTTTAATGGTGTTATCATCTGTCCAAATTATCTTTGGTATCATTAGTCACATGTTCTCAGATTCCTCCTTGTCCAACTTGGGGCATGCTCATCTTGGTCGAGAGTGGAGAAAGAGAAATATATTCCCTCAAAAGGAGCAAATTTGTAGACTCTGATCATAAAAAGGAGGTTGAGGGTGGCTGGTTTACTATGACATTAGGGGTAGATAATTTTTGTCTTCTTATGGATGTTGTGGGGTTATTCACCACTTTTCAAATTCTGGGACAAAAGGTGTTTGGCTTTGTTCATTTGAGAATTGGTTATCCTCGAATGCTACTTATTAGGAGCCCTTCAAGATCTAGTATAAAGATCACCTCTTTTTTCTAGCCATTTTCCAGGAGCACTAGTGTAGTGCACCCCTTAATGGCAGCGGGCCTTTAGAATGATAGCTACATATTTACCAGACATTACTCTTTGTCTCAGGCTGGTCGATAATTAACTTGAACATCTAGTTTTCTGCATGGGTGGATAATTTGCATGTCATAGACTATGATTGTGGCCGCATCACCACCTTTTTCATATCTTCAAGTATCTTTGACCTAGAATTATAGGAATGTTTCCTTAGTCTCTTCAGGCAACAAGTTGTTACCATCCAGGATTTCCCAACAAAGTTCCATCAGGCCAAGCTTTTCTCCAAATGAAATCCTTGGATACGTTCTTAATGATGATATATTTGATATTACAATTGACACTACTTTGGACAAGATTAGCAGTGGACAGTTTTTTCAAATGCCTGCAATATCAGGATTGGAATTGTTCAACACTCCTATAATTTCCATTTCAAGGTTTGCTTCATTGGAACTTCCTTTTTCCTTTGTTGGGGCTTTTTTACAACACCAATATATATTGTAATTATTTCTACTAAATTTTACTTGCCTTAAGTTTTCCTCCTTTTAGTTAAGTAGGACAGAGTTTCCTTTTGTACTTCCCTTGTGAGTGACACATGGTCATAAGTGGACATCAATAGAATTTCATTTCGATTTTTCTTAAGCTCTGCTATGTATTTTAGTTCATCTTCCATAACTAATTTCTGGATAAGTATATTATAATTTCTAGAATGTGCTTTGCATCAATCTTAGTCAAGTCCTATAAAATTGTATGGTATCTTGTGGTAAATGTCATTGTCTGATCTCATTGTAGCTCTTGTCAAATTCTACTGAAGCAGATCGTATTGTATTGCAGGGTTTTGTTATGAATCTTCAACCTTCTGAGGCTGAGGCGGGTTTTGACATACGTGTTTCACCAGGTACCAATGCTGAATCGCTTGAAAGAAGAATTGCAGAAGAATGGGCACCTGTGTCACGGAATATGACATTTGAGGTTTGAAAATAAGAGACCAATAATGCCTTCATACTTTTGATCTTCCTTTTTCTTCAAGCTCAATGTATGCTTACTTCAGGCCTTGGAAACTTAGTTTGTTAGGCTATGTTGCATATTGTTTCAAGATGTGTTTGTATACTCATCAGTTTACTAAGAATGAAGAAGAATTGCATCGCTTGAGAGAAGAATTGCATAAGAATGGGCACCTGTGTCACGCAATATGACATTTGAGGTTTGAAAATAAGAGACTAATAATGCCTTCGTACTTTGATCTTCCTTTTTCTTCAAGCTCAATACATGGTTACTTCAGGCCTTGGAAACTTAGTTTGTTAGGCTATGTTGCATATTATTGCCAAATGTGTTTGTATACTCATCAGTTTACTAAGAATGAAGAAGAATTGCATCACTTGAAAGAAGAATTGCATAAGGATGGGCACCTGTGTCACGCAATATGACATTTGAGGTTTGAAAATTAGAGACCAATAATGCCTTCATACTTTTGATCTTCCTTTTTCTTAAAGCTCAATGCACGCTTACTTCAGGCATTGGAAACTTAGTTTGTTAGGCTATGTTGCATATTGTTGCCAGATGTGTTTGTATACTTATCAGTTTATTAATATGGTGCAAATAAATTTACAATAAAAAGTCAGTTACAAAGTGGCACACCTCTAGCCAGTTGGCCTTATGTGCCTATAATGGCGCAGTAATTGCCAAAAAATACCTCCTAATTGGCATTATAAAGATCTCCTGCCCTTAAAATTCAAATAATAACTGCTTGGATTAAAAATTAATGGCTTTGAATGCCACGAAAGTTTTTGTAGTATAAAAAGTTCAATACCATAATGGAAAGAGTGCTTAAAGCAATAAACGTTTCTTTCGGCAGAGGTTCATCCACTTGTCTATGAATTCTGGTTGTGTTTTTCATTTCTAATCAATTATTCCTTCCTCGGTGGTGTTGTACCCCAACCATTCGAACTCGTGTTTAAGTTGCATTTGGCAGCAAAGTTCATAGTAGTAAATGCACTTTTTGAAACCTCTCTTGAATGCAGTCTTTTCCTTACTTGTGTATTAATAGCACTGCATAAATTCAAGTGTTAGATTATACTTATATAGTATTTCTTGGTGTGATTGTTTTTCCTTCATTTTTACAATCAGAATAGTGGCATGTCTGCAAAGTGTTTAGTCTATTATAGTATCTTTGGTTTGTGAATGACCATGATCCGCTCTCTATTGTTTTATTTTCATTCTATCTGTCAGTTTTTCCTCTAGCTGAAGTAAATTCTTCCTTTACATTAGYATGGACAGAGGAAAGACTTCTGTTCTCCACAGTGTCTCTGGGCGATATTATTTACATTCTGTTGAATTGCAAACTCTCCTTATTTAAGGCTACATGCAGTTCAGGTATTSTGGTACAGTGTTGGGRGCCTGTAGGCAAGGTCTATTTATTATCCCCTTCCAGGCTTATGCATATCTACGGCTGACCTGTTTTAGTAATGTGGTTATTAGATTCAATAMTTCATGAGTGTTCAGGTATTGTGGTACAGTGTTGGGGCCCTGTAAGCAAGATCTATTTATTATTCCCTTCCAGGGTTATGCATATCTACTGCTCACCTGTTTTAGTAATGTGGTTATTAGATTCAATAATTCACGATCAAACATATAATCACTCTGACCTTCACTACTGTCTGTGTTTGCCGTAAAGGAAATGAAGTATAAAATATTTGAAAATGCGGCAGAATCTGGTATGCTTTACATTGAGATTACACCTTATGAAAAGGGATAGGTTAATCATATCTTTCTAATGATTCATATGTTCTTTTTGGATCAGTTCAAGCAAAAGGAACCTACCCAAAACAAGCTGGGGCTTCCGCTTGTGACAGTTGCAAACAATTCTAATCCATGGTGGACATTGCTAGAGGTGGCCATCTTGAAAGCCGGAGGAAAGCTTCATAAACCAGAGATTTTCCCAGCTGCAACAGATGCTCGCTATGTGCGAGAACTTGGAATTCCTGCATTTGGGTTCTCACCTATGGCAAATACTCCCATTTTGCTTCACGATCACAATGAGGTTCAAGTCAAACTACCTTATCATGTTTTCTGATGAAGTTTCTCTGTTGATTATTTCGTATATAAATTTAGAATCCGAATTAGTAAACTGAAAAGACATTATGTATGTAATGTATGCAGTTCTTAAATGAAGCTGAATATTTAAAAGGAGTCGGAGTATACGAGGCAATTATTGAATCCTATGCATCTTATATGGAAGCTGATGAGGACCAAGCCTCTTTATCAGAGTTGTAAAGATTCCAGGTGTTTATGGGAGGCACCTTGGATTAGTGGGAATTAGCTTCTGGAATATGCTGAATTACTTGTCCTAAAGAAGTCGCCCTCATTTTCTTTGTGAAGAGAATGATTCTCAATGTTGTCAATAACCTTTTTGGACACTTGGAAGTCTTCATTAGCCTCTCTATGGTGGCAAGGAACACCATCTTGCATGCACTCTAAAGCTAT
>JASDQU010751587.1:11205-21536 GCA_032191745.1 Picea mariana
ATGCTACCTCAACCATTTATCCTAAGGACATGCGGTGCACATCCGTGCCATGTCGGCATTCAGGAATTCGAGGAGTAAACACTCCTCGTCATTTCACCTTTCGAAACCTCGAATCCTGAAGTGCCGAAAGCACCCAGAATCAGGCCCTTGGTTTTGGTGGCCGGTCATAAGGAGCAGGCCTGGAGGATGGGCACTAGCATTTATCGTTCTATACAAAAGGGAGGCCGAAAGCGCCGAATTGAGTTTCAGAGGGGGGGGCACTGTGTTCTCCAGACGTCGATTTGACGTGATCTAAATCCCGGTACCTGCTAGGTATGAATGAAGAAGAGAGAGGGTGGTTGAAACCTCGCCTCACTCATTTTTTGCAAAGTATGGAGGTTACAGCAGACAGTCTTCCCAGGACAGTCCTGTACACTGATTTTCTCCAAAAGAGTCATGGTCGGTCCTCATCTGACCAGAGAAAGTCCGCGCACACCATGTTGGCCTTTAATGTTGCTGCTATCTCCCTTACAGGAGCCATGTGCAGTTAAGGTGGTGTCTGATAAAGAATAGCCGTCCGAATTTGGCCGAGGGGACACCAAGTCTTGGGTGCATGATCGGCCAAGAGCCTGCATGCGCAAACTGTCAGAAGACATGCAGACGCAATGTTTTTAATGCAGCATCTTGTTTTTTCTGTTGTGGTTGTTTTTGAGTATATGTAGGCATTTTTGCCATTTTTGTAGGGGTCGATGGTTGAGCTAGGCTCCCGATTGTAAAGCTTTGTTGCAGCGCTGGTCGCTCTTGTTAATGTATAAGGCACTTGAGACTTCTTACTTTATGGATGTCAGCCTCTTTTTCCATCTCTTTGTTTACCGTGTTAGAACAACTTGGAATTGGAGGATCCAGTCGAGTTGCGCTATTGTAGGATGATGTAGGTTGGATCACTACAACAGTCGTAGCGTTTCTAATCAGTTCTTGTGTTTTCTCAGCGCTGGAATGGCTTGGAATTGGAGGATCCAGTCGAGTCACCCTTCAGCTCCTTGAAACTCTGGACCAAGAGGATCTTGGCTTCTGATTTTTTCTTCTTCAAGCTTCCGAAGGCCTGTTGCCCGAGGCAGCCTTGCTCACCCTTCTCACAAGTCTTCCATCTACCACCCTTTAATCAACTTACTGACGGAAGTTGGATCAAGACCTCCCTTGCTTTCTACATACCAGACCCTGGTTCCTATGTCATGCTGCTTTTCTGGGTCTCTTTCCATTCGACCACCCCCATTTATTAAATCGTGACAATAAAAACTGATGGGCGTTGGGCTCTGCTCCTGCAAGCAATCTAGGGGTGACTTTCGACGCTAACACGATGACCAAGATAATGAAAAATCGGTGGCTTACATGAGTCAAATCTTATTTGATGGTGAGTTTAAATATTCTTTTATTGAAAAGCATGCTTTCGCTCTGGTTAAAGTTGTTGAAAAAATTCGCCACTTCATCTTAAGTAAGCATACTCTGATAAAAGTCCCTTTACCTGCTGTCAAGCTTTTACTCTCACAGACTTATCTTTCAGGAAAGCTTGCACATTGGCTTTCCAAGATTCAGGAGCATGATCTAACTATCATGACTTATAAAACTATCAAGGGACATGACTTAGCCCTTCACTTAGCTCATCATGCTGAAATGAGTGAAGAAATTGATGAACAAGATAGCTCTCTATCAACACTGTTTTATATTGACAATCAAATCCTTCTTGTGTCTGAACATCCTTGGTATAAATATTTGGTTTACTACTTGCAAAATCAAAGATGTCCAGATAACTTAGATACCCATCAAAGAATAAGGCTCCACCTCGAATCTTCTAAATACATCATTATAGGAGACTTCTTGTTTAGAAGATATGTTGATCGTATGTTGCTTCATTGTGTGAACAATGAGGAAGCACATAAATTGTTGCAAGAGACTCATGGTTCTTCAAATTCTATTATCCATGTAGGAGGTCACTTTTCTGTTAAAACCATTGCTTTTAAGATTATTAGGAAAGGATATTATTGGCCTTCAATCTTTCGTGATTCTTATGTTTTTTCGAGATCTTGTGACAAGTGCCAAAAATTTGCTGGGAAAGAATGCCTTTCAGCCATGCCTTTACAACCTGTCCTCCCGGACTTTACTTTTTCAAAATGGGGTTTGGACTTTATTGGTCCTATTAATCCTCCGTCTTCAGCGGGACAAGTCTTTATCTTAACAACCATAGACTATTTTACAAAATGGACTAAATTTTTCCCGCTTAAGCATTCGCAGGATGAGTAGGTGATTTCTTTCCTTGAAAATAATATTTTTTCCAGAATTGGTCTTCCTTTGGAAATCTTTACAGACAATGGTCTCGCTTTTATTTTGCTAAGCTGACCCAATTTTTAGCTAAGTTGAGGGTTAAACATTTTACTTCATCAGCTTATTATCCCTAAGGTAATTGGTAGGCCGAGCCTACCAATAAGAATCTGGTAAGAATTATCAAGAGGCTCATGGAAGATAAGCCTCATCAATGGCACACACTCCTCACTTATGCCCTTTGGGCAGATCACACTACCACCAAGGTGAGCACTGGTTGCACTCATTTCCAGCTTGTTTATGGTCAAGAAGCCATTCTACCTACTGATTTGGAACTTTCCTCCTTAAGGTTAATGCTACATGACGAAGAATTGAATTCTTCTGATGTTTCTCAAAGAATGATTGCACTTTTGGATTTAGAGGAGCAAAGGATGTTTTCCTTGGATAATATAAGAAAAAGACAACAAACTGTTAAAAAATATTTCAACAAGATTGTCAAGGCTGTCAAATTTAAAGTCAATGAGAAGGTATTGTTGTGGGATTCAGCTCATGCTGATAGAGGAAAGCATTCAAAGTTTCAAAAGTTATGGTTGGGTCCTTTTAAGTTCGCTTTTGTCCCAAGCACAAATTCTTACATTCTAAAGGACTTACAAGAGCGATTGTTTTCTTGCAACACTAATGGTTCTCACTTAAAGCATTTTGTGGAACCAACTTGAAAAGTTTAATGCTGTATGGAATGTTTTATGTATTATAGTAGTTTTTCATTTCTACTTGTACATTAGTAGTTCTTCATTTCTACTTTTACATTTCTAGTTTTCATTTTTGTTTTTACATTTCTGTCACCTCATTTGTATTATTTCAATTATGATGGTTCAATTTTGCTATGACATTTCTTGCTTTGTGTTCTTTTTTACTTCATTTCTTGTCAAAATAAAATGTTGGATCGGTTTTGCCACATCGACGCTTCTGCAAAGTATTGTTAATCAATAACAATCAAGATTACACAGTTGTCATGATGTTCCCCTTGAAAGAATCATTGAAATTGTTATCTGCTTCCACTGTTGTTTTATGAGATAGTTGGTTTTATCCCTCTTCTTCTTTCCTTTTCTTCATCCATCTCAAGATTCAAAAGAGTAAGTTCAAAAAAATTTCTCCTTGAAGTCAAGAACATTTTTTTAGTTGAATGATTATGCTTACAAGGATAAACCCCCTCATACTTAACACTTTCCATGATTTATTCCCAAATTCCCGGTCATTTTCCCCTTAAATCCTCTCACTTCCCCATGTTGCATAATCATTCTGATTTGTATCTTCTTGATCTGATGTTACTTGGTCTGCGAAACCAAACATTCTGAGTTCTTAATTTGTTGAAAACAGATTTCCCTATGGAGTCGCTAGTTTGTCGACGATTAAAATCATAACGATGAATTCCACCCGCAAAGTATTTCTAAAGCACTATTATTTAACTATGTTAATAATATAATACTAGTAGGTGGGACCCCCTTGTAGACTAGAGGTGTAAGGATAGACATATTACACATGTTTGTTGTTGTTTTGATGCCGCCTACACAGTCTTACATGTTTGACGATGCAATGTTGGTTTCATTTGGCGTGATGATAGTTGGATAATGCATTATTGTGGAATGCTTTTTGTGACATAGAGCAATTTTATGGTGATGAGGAGCATGTTATTTACAGTTGCTATGTTATAATCTTGTTACTAATTCTTATGATCGATTACCTAGCCACATATATGCAAGGGATATTTTAATGGTAGCATGATCAAAACAATTGAAAAGACTATGAAAAGATCCTAAAGTGTAACAAAAGGAAATAAACTATGTATTTGATCTATAATGAAAGACTATATGCAAGTTCGAATGAAAGAGYTAAGGGATACTAATGTTAGTCCTAACTATTATGCTATTTGTTTGGTTAATGGACTATGTGAATTTCATTAGATTTGAATGGAGGCACATATAKCATTGTTAATATGTATTAGTGCTTGAAGTTATGGCAAGGGTTAATGTGTAAACTATATTGGGTGGCGCACTATGCAATGGATATCGTCTCAGATCTCATGATGGTTTGGCATTGAATACACATTGRTTATATGGCTTGATTATTGGTGAATGTTATGCTTATTGGGTTGTCTCGTACTTTGAATTGAATGGGACTAGGTGATGGAAGCGATGTGCCTTTACTACACGCCACTCCATACTTTCCCTATCATTCGCACCCTAGCATTGCTCCATTTTTGCAATTTTTCTCTGTTGGTTGTGAACCTCTACATTTTCAGGCTCTTGGAAGAGGGAAGGCTCGACCAACTTGCCATTTAAGCATTTTTTCCACATGTATGATTCTTTTCTCTCCATCCATGATGTATTCTCTGTTGTATGAACCAAATTATGGCTCAGTGATGCTTGGATTATGTGTGTTCTTGAGAATTTCGACTGTGTGTAAATGTAGTGTTATGGATCTCTGTGATGACTGTAAAATGTTGGGAATTGCAAGCAGAGGAATGGGTATTATTAAGTTGCGCGTTGGTTGTTTGCTCGATCAACGTAGTTTTATGATGAGTTTATGTGAAATAATAAGGAACAATGGTGCAATGTGGCTCTGGGTTGATGATTGAGGGTTTTTTTTTTCTGTGTATCATTGTTGGTTAACTCGTTTCCTCTTAGTCATTGTGGTAACCCTTACCCAGTCCCAGAGAAATTTCCAACAGTTGTTGTGCTCTTTTCTGCAAACCCTGAGTCGTGGTTGGTGGCATGTTCTTACTGTCTTTTCACTAAAGTATCCCAAAGATCCAATCTTTCTTGGTCACCTGAATATTAACACAGGCCTATGTTTTTAATGAATACCATATGAGAAGGGTTCCATACACCACCCCTATCATTCCTGCTGTAATGAAGTATGTGGGCTCACTGTCAATGGTTGTCAAAAGATATTAACTTCCTGGGTGATTGGAAAGAGGCACTGTCTCGTTGTGTTTAAATACCCACCATTGTTAAGTTAACCCTCATCTCTTCTCTGCAAGTGTTAGACGCACCTGTGTGCATTGGGTTATTTTACTGTCTTTTCTCTCCTCGGGTGTTAAGTATTGGTTTCGTCCAAGACTTGGAGTAATAAGTTGAGGGAYTGTGTGGCTCATTGTTATTYGTTTCAAAATTGTTTTCGGGCTTGTGGTTGTAAATCGATGGTGAAATAGATATAACGCTTGGAAGACCCTCAACTATCTATGTTTTTGTTTAAAATATGAACGGGCYCTTGTTGCCTTCTGCATTTGATCTTGACAGAACCCGATTTGGACTCTGGCTTTTCTTTTCTCACCTTGGGCACCTTCTAGGGTTGTCAAGTATTGGTCATTAGTTAAATGATTATGGAAGTCTTTAAGACACATGTTCTCTTGTCGGGTCTTTGTCTGGTCCTTCTACGATAAAGTTGCTTAAACAAATAAAAATGGAAATGAGTAGTTGCATACAGTCGAGGGTTGTCTTCCTACTCGTTATGGTTTCGTTCACTATGTTTTATCCATTGTGGTCTTGATTGCAAAAGAAGACACCTGTGTATGAATTTTACTGAGCCCAATAAGGGTTCTGGTAAGTTTTAAACTGATGCATGTGAATCGAGTTATATTCACTCATATATGATTGGTTATATTGGAACATCGCGCAAACTATCAATTGTTAAAAAAAGAATTGATACCCACAGAGATAAGGCTCGGGGTTTATGTTTGGGTTGACTGTTGTTTTCATTTCAAGATTTTGCCGATTGATATGATGAAGACATGTGTATAATCAGGCATGCTTTGAAGTCTATTCACGTTTGAAAAGAGACCTGTGTATATTTTAATTGGGCCTGATTGTTGATCATTTATTGTGGTGCATTATGGATTATCAGGGATAGATGTTGAGCATATTGGTGTGCATGTTTTGATTATTTTTAGAAAAAATAAGAAGGGATCAACATTTTGTTAAATAGTATTGTTGAATGGAAAAAAGTTTTTTTGTAAGTTATGATTGCAAAGACTGTTATGAATTGAGGAATTTTAGGAAATTTAATTATTGAAACAACAAGAAGTTTTGTATACAATCAAGGAACAATGGATGTTGGTGCTTTTTGGATTGATTTTAATACAAAGTTATGATTGTTAATTTGCTTAGTTTGTTTTATGAACAATATCCATTAAATTGTCATTTTATCACTTTTTTCGCTCAACACAAATCCCCTCACAATCCCAGATTCATTTTGCATGCCATGTTCTTAAAATTAAATAAAAACTATGTATTACAACGATTAAGAAATAACACATATATGGATCACAACTGATATGATTTTGTTATTGTTGCACAGTGGATTGTTTAATGAATTGTTGAGCAATAATCATGTTCTTAATCCCTTTCATTTTAACACTTTTCTGCTCAATACAACCCCCTTAGATATCCCAGAACCCTTATTCACCCCCTGCTCATTAACAATTATTAAATGAATATTATGGATTGGATTGCATGGGTCTGATGTGATTGTTGAGCCAAACTTTGTTTTATATTAAGAGATGCCATTTATGGTTTGTTTAAGAAGCTAGTTGCTAATAAACGTTGCATACAAAAGGAGCTTCTTCAGCAGAGGAAGTCATGGCCGAAATAACAGTGGCAGAGGGAATTGGAACAGAGGGCCTAGAAGGCCAAGATTCTCGATACATTTTTATGCAGATCCACAAGAATTATACCAGCTCTTCCAAGCTGGATTTTTCAATTGGATTGGACAAGGGGTAGTCCAACCTAGATCAAAAAGGCCTCCCTTCCAACCCCAACATGTCCCTGGTATCCCTTCCCCCCCTCATGTTTCATTGCAACCTGAAGTCCCTGAGAACGATGGATGGCAGGAGATTGTTCACCCAACAGTCTCCCAACATCGTGGCTGGCCAAATCTGTCTCTACCTACTCCTCCACCTGTTAACCCAAATGTCTAGATTTACCCTGCACACTCACCTGTACAGTCCTCCCACACAAGCAAAAGACTCAAAACCAAAGCCCACCACATGCATGACAAAGGAAAAGTTATTGCTGCCCCCTCGTCTCCCTCAAGTGATTCAGCCAAATCTGTTTCATCCCGCATACACTTGAGAGATGATTGTTCTCATGTCATCAATGTGATCAAGCCTAAAGTCTCCACACAGCCTAAGGCTAATTTAGAGAAGTCAAAAGGAGATAGCAACAACAAAGGGAAAATTGCCTCCCAAAGTGGAAATTATGGTTTTTGAGTATATTTTATTATTGTTTTATTAAGAATAGTGGATTGTTGAAGTTTTTGGACCTCATACTATTTTTGGATATTCTGGATATTATATGTTTGGATATGATTTGAAATATCATTGATATTTAATTTTTATATTATGAAAATGATTATGGGAGCCACATGGAGGGATGTGTTTGATTGATTGACTAGTTATGTTTATTTTTGTTAAGAAACTAAAGGGAGTCACAAGGGGTCCCACCTACTAGTTATTATTTATTAAAAGACTCTTATTATTATTATATTAATTCTTCCCCTAAATTGAAAGTTAGTTGAGTTTTTGTTAACTTAACTAAAAGAAGTAGTTGAACTACTTCAACTAATTTGGGATGCATAAAATCAAAATGAGAAGGAAGAACAAAGGGAGAATAGAAGAAGAAAGCATACTAAGGTTTGTTGTTGAGTTTTGTTGAGATAGCTTAGTTTTCATTCATTCTTCAATTCATTAAAAGCCTAATTCTCTTTTATGACAACATGGTCCTATTGTAGACAACAAGATTCAAAGTTGAATTACATCATTCAGACACTTGTTTTCAGAGGTGTTGATATATCTTTTATTGTCTGTGTAGACTTGTTTGTTTATGAATTAAATTTCATAACTGATAAAGGATATTGTGCAGAGTTGAGTGGGCATCAATATGTGGGAAGTTGATCCAAATTTTAAAGTTCAGTTTTTACTTCCTGTCAGAGTCCTTTTGTATGGTTTTCATCAAGGATATCTGAGTTTGACGGGTCAAACTCCCTCAGGGATATTTGTAAAGAGAACGACTCTTTTGATTTCTTGGAATGAAATAAGCGATTGCTTTTTTGTCTCATCTGTGTTGATATGTGACTTGGTATTTTTTTCTTTTGTCTCCACATTTACCTTTTGCATCTGTATTATTCAAAAAATGGTATAAAAATGTTATGATTTTTTTTGCAACAATCTTTTATTAAAAAATCAACCTAACCCCTTGTAATTAATACTTGTGGATTGGGAAACACTTTTGAGGCTATAAACATAGGGTAACATTATCGACTATCTTGCATTAGCCAAGAAAGATCTGAAATTGCTTGAGTAAGATAATTTCATATCTTTCCCTCAACACTTGTGATGATCCAGGAAGGTTACTCTCCTCCCCCATCTGCCATAGTAGAAGTTTCCCACCTCCCACTAAGCTCAGGGTCTCTACAGGTTTATCAGGTGGTTTATCAACTATATTTCCTCTGCACAAGGGAGTCCCTTCTTTGCTAAACAATCCCTCAATGACCTCCCCTTACAAGTGTCGGTTTCTGTCAAGTAAGCACTAAGTTGTAGCCCAATATTTCTCTAATTCGGGATCTAGGTCTCCTTTGTTTAGGGTGATCATCAACAACTTAGGAAATCTTCCTATTTTCTTCAAGGAAATATCTTCTTCTCCTCTCTCTCTTCAATCGGTATCCCTGAATATCTTCATGAGTTGAGTTTCTCAGCCTACTTGTTCTTTGCACTCACTGGTTCCGCTTGTTCTCCCCATCTCTCTACTGTCTGAATCTTTATGTCTCTTGTGTCATGTTGTGTGCACCCTTGCATGCATTTTTTTCTTCGTTCTCGTCCCCTTGAGAAAATCGTAGCTTCCTATAGACGCCACCTACAATCCATGGTTCTCATTTCTGGAGAAGTAGATCCACACTGTCCTATTGTCTGGTCATTTTAATTAGCCCCTGCCCTCTTCAAGGGTCAATTGCCAATATTCACTAACTATTCCAACTACCCCTGCGACTCCTTTTATTGGTCACGTAGCTCTGCACAAGTCTGGTACGCTGAAGGTGTGAGGTTGTGCTTAACAAACATAAGTAAGCTTGTTAGACAAGCTTCCTATTTTCTTCACAAATGCACTTCAACTTCCTTTACACTCAACCATTCATACAACCCCTGCTTCGTCAAATTCCTCTAGTGTATCATGGCCAATACTGTCAAGGTTTTTCCTCCTCAATCAATGGTTTGGTATTTTTATTAAATTAAACATAGTCACATGTTTCATAACACAAATCATGTAATCTTAACATAGTTACAGTCTCGGGGAAAATGGGGTGTTACAAGCTTGGCAAGAAAAATCTCCATGTGGATTAAGTTGTGCTTTCTTTCTTTACTTGCCTCCTTGCTTTAACTTTCACACACCCTTTTGTTTTTCTTTGGAGCAAAGTTAAATCAAGTTGTTTCTTTTGTGATTCCTTCTTTAAATGTAAGCTTACTTAGCCATAATGTCATATCTTTGGTCTAGGATTTTGTTCCATATTAATATGACCACTAGCCCTTGTGGTTGTTATCGTGTGATATGTTTAAATGCACTCTAGTACTGACAACACTTAGATATGCTTGAGTGCTTTGTGGGTCCCCATTGCATATGATTGCTATGTTTATGGTGTCTTCCTTAAATGTAAGCTTACAAACTATGATGGCACATCCCTTGTTAAGGATTTTGTTCCAAATTAATATGATTACTATACCATTTAGTTGCTCACTTGGCTAGTTACTTGGCTATTCAATTCCTACCTGGTTCCTTAATCGTTACTTAGTTACTTTGTGCATTTGTTACATGCCCACCTTCATTGCCAATCCACATCCTCATGAGGGTGAGGGTGAGGGTGAAGGTGGAGTTAGGGGTGTACACATCTTCACCCCCTACTCCTACCCCACCCTCATGAGCTTGGGGCTTGGGGTAAGGGTGGAAGTGTGCATTTGTTGGGCTTGGGGTGGAAGTGTGTATTTGTTGAGC